>OY821518.1:295495395-295692895 GCA_963682025.1 Cordilura impudica | reverse complement strand
TTTAAGTTTTGCTATTTTGTGTTTTTTTTTTTTTGTTTTTTAAAGAAATTAATTACTTATTATTACTTATTTGATTTAATAAACTTCAAACTTATGGATAAAAGAGATTAGAGATTAACATTTTGTTTTACATTTTCAGAATATAAGATTTAAAATTTTAAAACAACAAAATATATTTAAAATTTTACCATATTCTTCGTGAACTCAACTATTTTCCCTTTTATGCATTCATATAAACATTCATACAAAATCTACACAAACCCATTTAATATCGGCATTGTGTTACGTCCATGGATTTCGATCAGTGTAGTACAACTAACACATGCTCATAAACACTATTACTAACTCAATTCTCTCGATGGCCACCACTGATATAGAACCTGCGGCATTAAGAGGGCATGAGCCAGCCTATGCCTAACACTACCAGTTAAATATATATTTGTCGAATAGAACTTACGCAATGAAGCCGATACTTTACAACTCATATGATCAATATGAGACTCAAAAGAAAGTTTGCTATCAACGAGAATACCTAAACAAAAATTCAATCTGATAATTCAAAAATTCAATCTGATAACCACCATCAAAAATATTACAATTAGACAAAAAACGAATAGATGCTCCAAACATATGGCTTTGGATTTTGCCAAATTTATAGCCAATGAATTCATGGAACACCAAAGTAAGACGCGCTCAAGGCAGTAATTAATTTTGCGTTCAAGAACGTCACGGAAATCACGATTGCAACTAAACAATAAAAAGACATCATCTGCAAACAAAAACATGTTGCATAAACCACGATCAATAACATCAGGAAGGCTATTACTATACAATATAAATTTTAGGGGACCCAAAACTGATCCCTGAGGAACACCAGACATAAGAAAGCGAAGACTTGACTGGCTCCCATTCATTTCAACAAACTGCGATCTACCATTTAAATAAGAAAAAATAAGTTTACAAGCTGAACTATAAAACTTAAACTCATCCCTAAGCTTCTCAATCATAGTAAAAAAGTAGACAGAATTAAAAGCTTTAGTGAGATCCACGGAAACAACGACACTCAAATTATCATCATTCAAATCACGCCTTATCATATCCGTCAAATTCAAAAGTAAAGATGTGGTGCTATGACCCTTACGGAACGCATATTGCGACTCAAAGATAGCCGAACGAGTAAAACAAATGATCTGGTCCTTAAGTATATTCTCCACTATCTTAGAGAAAATAGGGAGTATAGATATGGGCCATAAGTCATCAGGACCATGAACAATTTCAATTTGACAATTGGTACAACTCGAGCCACCTTCCAAGCCTCCGGAAACGTCGAAGTCGTCAAAATTGAATTAACAAGATGTAAAAAAGTATCTGAAATATGAGGATATATAGCCTTTAAGAATTGGAGAGAAATCCCATCCACACCAACAGATTTAGATTTAATTTTATTCAGGGAATCCAAAACCTCCTGCTCTGTATCGCTATGGAAAGAAAAAGAGTTATCAATTTCAATCCAATTATTAAAATCAAATAGACCACTGCTCCCTGAATTCACCCCTTCAACAAAAAAGTCATTAGTATTGTCCACATCACCATCAAAATCAATTTCATTGGTACCAAGGCATCCAGCACCTCTCAAAACTCTCCACAACCCCTGCGAGTCTAATCCCCTAAACATTCCTGAAAAATACTTCCTCTTCACTCTACGAATAACATTCTTAGCACGATTTCTATATTTAAAAACGTTTTCCACCTAATATCAGTTTTATCAGCCTGATAAGAAGCAAATGAAATATCCCTTAATAATCTGGAAAAAACGATCTATCTTGACATAATCCAGTTATTCCGACTTAAATCAATTTTCCTGCTAACCGTAGGAACAAAGTTAAGAAGGTCATTTAGGAGAGATGTAACACTACTACACAAAAGTTCAGTATCAGAAGTACCAAATACTAAGGAAAAATCAAACCCATCTAAAACCGAATAAACTCCATCCCAATCAATTCTCTTTATATCACGATACACAATGAACTTAGTAAAGGAACTAACATTTATTTTAAAGGATGCAAAGATTAAAGCATGGCGAGAAATAGACGGACAGAAAAAGAAACCATAGAAATATCACTTAACGACCAATAATCAATCAAGGAGTTTGAACCATGTGCAACATCAAAATGGGTCGGCTTAGAGCCATGAAAAACAGACAAATTTAAACGAAGAGATAACGACCGAAACGAATAAGATTTAGAAATATCGAACAAATTGCAATTGAAGTCAGCAACTACAACAATGTTTGCATACCTAAGAAACAGATCATTGTGAGATTCTTCAAAAGATGATATGTCTCCGTGAGGCAAGTAAACCACACCAAACAACCAACTAATATAACCAAAAAAAAAGTTCAATAAAAAGAGATTCACACAACCCAAAGTCCACTACTTTAGCCACAATCTTAAATTTAATGTTGTCCGATACATAAATACCAACACCGCCACCTCTCGAGTTCAAACGATCATTCCTCACAAATTTATAACCAGGAATAGAAATGGTGCGATTAGAAATGTATGGTTTAAGCCACGTTTCAGAAACAGCAATAGTATTCAACAAAGAGCCATTAAGTATACTTTTTAACTCATCAAATTTGAAAGAATTCACTGAAGCACGGATACTCTGGCAATTAATATGCGCCACATTATGCTGGTTCACGTATGTATGCAACGAAGACTTTAAAAACGAGTTATTGCTAACCACGGAACCAATATTATCGTCAAAAGACATCATAATTGTTTACAAACTTACTGTGGGGAACCAAAAGAAAGGTAAACTTAGAGTAAAATACATCACTATCAAACTCTTAAACAATTTCAATAACAAATCCATTATATAAATCAACTGATCATAGGCAAAAAAATGAGAACAAAATTGAATCAAATTAAAAAGAAAAATAATAATCATTTTCATAACAAAGATGAAAGTTAAGATGAAAAACTAATATATTACTACAAAAGAATTGCAGATAATTTAGCAAAAAAATAGCTACCAGAACAATCAGGAGATAAAATTAGATAAAATAATTAATTCAAGAAAACTTATATCCTGACAAAGAAAGAAAAAAAATTTTAAAACAAAAAATAAGTAACTACTGTCTATTTACATCACCATCATACAGCGCAGCACAGCCAGCAGAATCATATACAGCTTCCTTCCCATCAGCAAATGTAAGTTTTGCTTTCATATTATCAGCATTAATAACTTTATGCCTCTTAATAATCCGTCGCTTAAGAAGCTTTCTACATATAGCATTAAGATCGCCTGCCGCCGGAGAATAATGGTCATTAAGGTAGGCACGGCGATCCAAATCACCGCCAATAACATCAAGTACTCTTAGAGAACGATCTTTATTCTCGCATCAGCCTATCAAGAATAAGCACACAGTTGAATCTCACCAAAACTAGTTTTCGGCCATTCATGTAACATTAGGGTAGCCCTTAATAAAAAAAAGTGTTCAAACTGTCGGTCTCACCCCCTAGAAATATGCGAATAGCAAAAAAACTGAGAAATACAAAGTTTTGGGCCAATCAGAAAACGTTTAGTCGTGGCGCAAAGCGATTGAAAATTTCAAGTGTGTTTATATGGGGAAAATATGACTTTTTTTTTCAGATTTTACGAAAATTTCGTTCTATAGTTTAATTTTTCCGACAAGCTGTTATATAATTCAGGATCAGTATTTACTTATCCCCTCAAAAGGCTATAAAATTTCAAAATCGAATAAAACCTCGCCAAGAAATAGCAAATGCCCCAGACCACTTTTGTGCCAAAAAAACTAGGTCATGAAATTTGATGGCATTTTTTTCAACTTTGATAAATTGATTAAAGCCATCATTCTTTTTTGGTCTCTATACTTATAAGTACTCAGATATGAAGTATTGTTTTATTACCACGTTGTTAACCTATTGCGCATTGAGGCCGAAAATTGGAAATTTTTTGATAAAATTTTTAAAACTCCTTTTTCAAGTTTGAAAAAATTTTCTTAAACAAAATTTAAAAAAATTAATCTATCACTTTAAGGTTTTATGAAATACATGTTGCAGATTGACTATGTGAATTTTTAAGTAAATCTCTCTGTCAGAACTTTTTTGACAACGATTTTATTTTCGCGGATTTCGAGAAAAATTGGATTTTTGTGAAATATTCTGTAAATGTGCTCTTTCTAAATACTTTGTATCAAAAATTCATAATTTTTCTACTTTTAAATGTTATATTTTATCTTAATAGCCTAGGGTTTCGGAAAAAAATAATATGACTCCATTAACCCTTTTGTAATTGGGGTCACATATGAAAATGTTACATATGTTTTGGATTGTACATTAGATGCATATTATGGGACCGAATAGGGAATCTTTCCAAAGACATAGTTGCTTTGAAAATGGATCTTCCTTGCACATCGTCCCATAAGCACTCTAATGCTTCACTACGTGAGCGATATACGCCCGCTAATAGCAATATTCAAAAATGAGCCTTTAGTGATGTATGTTTAATTTCCTTCCAAACTTCTCCCAATACTTTAGTTCCTGATGAAATATAAAAAAATATTTAGACACAAACACTTCTTCCATTTAGACCAAAATATTTAGAATAGTCATTATATAAAGAAATGTATGTATTTTATAAAAAAAAATGACACCTTTCTTCAACGTTGGTCATATTTATTATAATATTTTTCACATCACTGATAATAAATAATTCGAATGAGAACCCTATGTCAGTTACACGATTTACCGCATAAGGAGTTGTGTTTGGAGCACCAATGAGCGGTCGGATCTTTCGTACCATCTTTCGAAATGAAACCCGAACGCATGTGTTTATATCTTCTGATTTATCGTCTGAAAAAATTTGAAATTCTTCATCGGGACTTGGATCGTCCATTGCATTGCTTTCATTTTCATCCTCGGGCTCACTCTCCTCTCGACTAATAGAACTTTTGTTTATAGTAAATATTATTTAGTATACACTAACTTACTTACCGTTTTTGACATTTGAACTGCCCAAAAAGAAGATATTTACAGTTTCTCTATTATCTGTATTTCCACGCGTCACAAATCAAGTGAGACAAATTCGCAAATTCGCTTTGCCTACTAGACTAAGCGTCGACTGCTACTCGATGCACGGCGTATAAGTTTATCGGCATCTTAAATAATTTTACGTTTTTAGAGATAAATAATTGTAAATATTGATTATAATTGGTAAAAAAACAGATTAAAATCAATAGAAAATACATTGGGCAAAATTTGCCCAAAAGGCAGGATTCGCTACTATTTTCGTATAGCCTTCCCTATTGGAACTACAAACTAAATTTTTATTATATTGCTAAATATATGTAAAAGAATAATTGCCAAAAAGTTTCATTATAAAATTATAAAAAAAAACCCGACATATTTAAGGTTAAACAGGCGTTTGGTCAAAATTTGCCCAAAATACAAGATGAGGGTTAAACAAGATCTTTTATGTGCGAATATACATACATACATACCTATTTCTCTCTATGTAGCGATTAAATGTGATTGAGATGAGTATTTTGATCTTTTTTTGTACTCATTCAGTGACATTTACCCGTGGGGTAAATCTTTTATTTTAAGTAATTTTTTAGTGCTAATGCCAACTTAAACAAGTATTGTATTGTATTGTATAAAGAGGTGTCGAAAGTACTGCGACCAAATGATCTATTGTACTGCCCTCTGCAAATTGTTTGTCCCTATAAAATCTCACGCAACCTAGAAGCCCTCACAAATTCAGGATGTTGGTTGGTTCCAGTGATTTTATTTCGCTCCCTGGTATTTGGAAAGAACTCAGATGCTTTTTCCTTGTATGTAATAAAGCTCCACAATCCCCCAGTATGTGTTCCGGTAATTCTGCCTTCTTCTCGCAGAACCCACACATGGGGTTCGCTTCAATTCCTAACTTGTTCAGATGCTCCCTGAACCGGTTAGTATTCTCAGTCCGTTCTTTGATAATCCGATACATGACTCAAATCTCTTACTGTTGTAATTACCTAACAAGTGTTTGGATTGCCTTAAGCCTAAGAGGCTCGAGAAAAGCTCCTGTCTGATATGATTCTTATATTCTTTGAGTACGGCTTCACATACTCCTTTTCCTATTCCACAAAACGGTTCCGGCCCCATTAGATTTGTGGAAGCTCCCCTTCTAGCAACCGCATCTGCTTGTTCATTTCCTTGAATTCCAATATGCCCCGGGACCCAACAAAGGCTGACTTTATTGTGTCCGCCTAGCTCATTCAGTCTCTGTAGACAGTCCCATACTAACTTAGAGTTTATTACATAGGTAGTGCTCGGATAGCATCTTGACTATCTGATAATATGGTTATGTCCCTTCTTTTGTACTTTCTGTTTAAGTTAATCTGTGCACATCTATCGATGGCATAGATTTCCGCCTGGAAAATACTTGTGTGTATTCCCATTGATTCGTAGTATTTGGTTCTAGGCCCAAAGACTCCCGCCCCTGTTCCATTTCCGGTCTTTAACCCGTCCGTGTGCCATTTGATCGTATCCTCCTTTAGAGAATATGCTGTACTCAAACTACTCCATTCCTTCTTATTACTAAGTTTCGTAACAAAGTTACATAATAATTTAAGTAATTTTTCTAAGGATAGAAATAAATTAAAATATTGCATTTAATGTGGAAGATTTAATAAAAATATACTTTTTTTCTCATTTTAATTGCTGCCGACATTAGGAACAAAAATTTCTATGATTTCGAATGGTCGGCATAAGGGATGCCAACTACTGGAAAATTAGTGTTTTCTCATATTAAGCTCAAATTCTATAAGGTTATAAGAAAATTAATTTTAAATGAGTTTAAGACCTGCCGACTAAAGGACAGTGTTCTGATCCACTGGAAAAGATTTGCCTCCAAAGGAACATATATTCCACACAAAGAGGAAATGAAAAAGAAACAGTTATAGTGCTGTTGGTTTTTCACCAAATGGAAAGTCGATTTACCCAATGGTTGTCTCCATATAACAGCCTGCCAGAAAATTGGTTTCTGGGAAGTCAGAAACGGGATGGATAGTGTGCGAAAAAATTTTCGAGTCCATAATTGGCTTAATGAACTCAATGTCCAACGACCCCTTCTGTTGTTTGTTGATGGTCATAAGTCCCACATGACATTGGAGTTAAACTAGTTTTGCGAAGACAACTACCTCCAAACACCACACACATAATGCAACCTGCCAACGTGAGTGTATTTAAACCATTAAAATTCGAATGGAAGAAAACCACAAGGGATTGGCAATTGGAGCCAGAAAATGATAACAAAGTTTTTTCAAAGTCCACATTTTGTTTGCTTCTCCATATGGTTCTTTCTAACGTTTCAATTACAACAAATGTGTCAAATATCAATTGGAGTTATTGACCTACCAAAAAAAATTTTTAATTAGTAACTACCTAGTTTTTAAATTTAAATTTTAATAAGTACAAATACCTTTAAATTGGTATACATTTTTTAGTTTTTATTTAATATAATTAATGAACTCCAAAGATTTCCATTCATACATAAATAACACGATTTTTTTAATTATTAAGAGTTTTTAATTTTATGATCCAATTTATTGGTATTGACCATACAAGTCGTTAAAAATATATTTTGTTAAAAGTTTACATTGTGTTGTTACTCACTGTACATTATTTTTAATTTAAAGGCTGACCTCTATATATTAACGTATTTAAAATCTTTTTTGAAGATGTGAAATAGGGCAGTGCACCGATTTTTTTTATAGAAATTTTGGAACAAGTCTAGTTTAGTAGCCATACCCCGATTTTTTATTTTTTTGGAGGGTATAGGGGAAGATTTAGAAGAAATAATTTTTTTTTCGGTCGAGCCTATTTTCAGAGTTATAGACCGACAAAGCTTTGACTTTGATTTGTACATAACTTTGTTACTTTTTATCGGATTTCAGCATTACATATATCATTGGAAAGCCTACTTGAGTGCCTTTCATTAATCCGTTATGAACTTATTGATTTTTTAGTATTTTTTTACAGTATTTTTTTTTTTGTGGATGTATATGTAGTTTCCAAAACGCGGTAAAAGCAGTTACCATAAGCTTCATTTTAATGTACGTAATGTCTTTGTATTTCCTTAGGTGCTGGAGATATTTGGGGGTAAAGTTGGGTAAATTAGATTTCTTTTTAAACAATTTTCATAATGGCTACACCCCGATTTTTTTATTTTTTTAATGGCGGCCGAGACTATTTTCGAAGTTATGGACCGACAAAGCTTTGACTTTGATTTGTACATAACTTTGTTACTTATTATCGGATTTCAGCAATATATATCATTGGAAAGCTTACTTGAGTGCCTTTCATTTGATATTTCGAATCGAAATCCATTAACCCGTTATGAACCAATTGATTTTTTAGTATTTTTAGTATATTTTACTATTATTCTACTCTTATCGGAATTAATTTCGATAGTTCGAAATTTTCTGATGATGGCACTCGTTAAGAATCGAAACGATTTTATGTTTCAGTTTTATAAAAAAAAAAATCTTAAGAAGTTACACAACACTGTACAAATGTAAAGGACTAATAAAAAAAAGGCAAACAAAAACATATGTTTAATTTTTCAACAACCACAAGCAAATTTTCAAAATGGAAAAATATTTTAAAAACTAATTTAGATAAAAAAAATGAATTCAAGTTTCTTTTTCATTCCTCATCATCCGGCTCTGACGAAGAGCAAGATTTGAATAAAATTAGAAAGAAAATTCGTGATTCCACGATTTAGAGTCTTTAGATGGACGCCCAGAAAAATTTAACTTGGTCGTCAACTTCTCCCAAAGTCTGTTGGCTGTTGCTTTGCCTTGTGCGCAATTTGGCAAAATACCTTTGGCCAAGTCCGAGTGCTCTGCCATAAACTCAGTAAGTGCCTGCTTTTGCGTTGAATTTATTTTTGCTATTTTTGACCTAAAATTATTTATCAACTCGATAGATAATTTGCTATCGACTAAAATGTCGTACGGTTGCGTTTGAGTACTCGCTCGTTATCGAGTAACATCATTCGAAATTTTGATACTTGTTACTCGACAACGGCTGAGAGCATCACAAAAGAAAAAATTTCGCACGTTCGAGTAGAATTTCGATCGCTATCGACTCCGAGAATTAGAGCCCTGTCTTTTATGAAAATTTTTACATATAATACATTTTTCTTTCTTTCAAAAAAAAATTCATAATAGGACGGATAAGAGTAGAATAAAAGTAGTAGAAATACATTATGAGTTGATTTCGGCATAAAAATTAAAAATTTATTATTCCGAAATTTTTTTTTTTGGAAAAGCGCTACAGGCGAAAAATTTTTTGAAAAAATCGTTATCAGTCATAATAGGATGGATAAATAAGAGTAGAATAATAGTTGAATAATCGCGCGATTTTTTCAAAAAAATTTTCATAATCGGACGAATAAATAAGAGTAGAATAATAGTATGGGTTAATTTCGCGAAAAAAAAAATAAAAAGTGTAGGTAAAATCCCTAATATCTCCGGTCCTGAGAGGGCTAAGAGGTCAAAACATACATCGATATGAAACTAGTGGACCCAGATGACGTTTATATATTTTGACGTATATATATTTTGAGATTTTTTTGTTTTCTAACATTTTTTTTTTGTTTTTTTTTTTTTCTTTTTTGTCATGTGAAAGGACCGTAGTCAAAAATTATTTGGAAAATTATTTTTAGATTATTTTCTGTATATATATTTCTATAGGGGTATTAGGAAGAAAAAAAAATTTAATAGTTTAGCCATTAAAATGTTTTAAACGAAAGATTTAAGTTTCTAAAATTAAAATTAAAATTACAGTTCGAATCTAACTCTCTTTACGAACGGTCGTGTAAATAATTAAAGCGCTTAGAGTACAACTGTTTAAAATTAATAACAAGTGTATATTTTTGTTTTTGCAATTGCCTATTCTTGATCTCATTTGAACTCACGTGGTAGACAATCCAGCTTAAAACAGGAATAAAAATTTAGCGATGGCCCGAGGGGCCAAATCTTCATCAAAAAGAAAGCTTGTGAACAAGAAGATGACAAAACTTCCTCCGGGTTTTGTTAACCCGAACATTGCGTCAACTACAAGCAACAGATTTAGCCTGCTTGCTGGCCTCAATGATATGGACGTAACTCCTGCATCAAATATTAACGATATTAAACAACACAAACCTCCACCTATAGTTGTAGAAGCCAACGCCTCATTTGCTGAAATACGAAAACTACTTGGTAAAGATTGTATTTTCAAACGAAAGAAAGAATTGTACGAATGCTACAAGCAAATTCTTAAAGAGAGTAAAATGGAGTTTCATTTATATGGCTCCAAAGATAATTGGTTATACACAACCTTTCTACACGGTTTACCCCGCATAAACTCTGAGGACATCACCGAAGAGTTAAAAAACTACAACCTATCCCCTTCTTCCGTGGCTGAAATAGTCACCAAATTCAGTTCGAACAACAATGCTGTTTACAAAGTTCAATTTGTTCGTAAAAATTTTAACCCAACTGCCTTAAAAAATGTAAGGACAATTTCCAATATCATAATTTCTTGGAAAAAATACAAATCTAGATCCAGAAATAAACCAACTCAATGCTGGAACTGCTTAATGTATGGCCATGGTGGCGGTGAACATTGCCATCGAAGTGCTGCGTGTATGATATGTGCAGAACAACATCATACAAGCGTGTGTCCGTTTAACACAAATGAAAAAAGACCAGCTGTTTTTACATGCTTTGATTGCAAAAAACAAGGAAATGAGAGAACTGATCACTCTGCAAACGACATCAACTGTCCGTTACGTTCTCTCTATATGGAAACTAGAACAAGAGTAACTACCAAAAGTCATAACAATAGCAGGCAACAACAAAATTTTTCATTTCAATCAAAGGTTGATTTCCCAAATTTAATAACAACAACAAAAATTGTAACAATAACATCAATAATAACAGCAAAGCTACATATGCTAACCAGCTGAGAACAAACAACGATTTATTTAGCATTGATGAGCTTTTTGAAATTTTCACTACAGCTACGGATGATTTGCATAGGTGCACTTCAAAAGTACAACAAATCAAAGTTGTAATGTCTATGGTGAAATACGCCCATGGATTATACTAATAATTTAAACGAATTCAAAATGCTTCACTTGAATGCTAATGGCATTTCAAACTTTTCTAAATTAAAACAATTTGAGATACTATTTCAACGAGAAAATATTAAAATAGCGTCTTTGAATGAAACAATTTTTTCAGAATATCATAGACCCTACTTTAAAAATTATTATTTATATAGAAGTGACAGAACAGATGCAAGAGGAGGAGGAGTAGCTCTGTTAATTCATAAATCTGTCGCTCATAAAAACCTCTTTATATCAAACACTTCATCAATCGAAAACATCTCAATTGAAGTTATTATAAATAATAGACATATTGTTGTATCTTCATTATATTCACCAAGATATACCCATAACTTCTGTGCTGATGTCTTAAACCTAACACCTCCCACCAAAGAATATATAGTTTTTGGTGACCTAAATGCCAAACATTGTTCTTGGAATTGCCGTTCACATAATACGGCAGGAATCGCACTGAACAATCTACAGCAATTAAGCAATTTTTTCATACACTATCCTAATAGTCCAACCCTATTCCCCCATCAACACAATTGCGAAGCATCAACAGTCGATATTATTTTAAGCAACTCCACTTTAAATATAGACGTAAAAACAATGGATTACGAAATACCATCAGACCATCGCCCCATTATATGTACACTTAAAAGATCAATGGCCTTGCAGGTTGACCTTAATTATTATGATTATAGTGCAACCAACTGGAACATTTTTATGAATTTTTTAGACAATAAAATCACGTTATATTCCGATATATACAATACTAATGCATTAATTGATCAGGAAATCCAAAAATTTATAAATGAAGTTTTCGAAGCAAGGGATGTGTCTACACCTAAAAAAAAAACTCAACAAAATAATTACACATTACCAGAAAGTACTGTGAAATATATAAAACTAAGAAGAAGCTTTAAAAGAAAAAGCCAACGATCTTCAAATATAGCCGAGCAAACTTTTTATAATCAATGTATGTACTAAGTTTCTAGGTAACATGATTGATAAAAGTATTAATTCGGAACGCAATAAGAAATGGTGTCAATTATTATCCAATTTAAAACCAGGTGATAAATCATTTTGGAGAATAAGCAGGAACTTGTGAGGAAAAGGAAAAAATCAAATCTCTCACCTTGAGGTTGGAAATACAAGGATAACATCTGATAAGGACAAGGCTGAAGTCCTGGCAAATACATTTGTCAAAGCAAATAACCTCACTTTGAATTACAACCACTCAGCGGATATAGTAATAAATACAACAGTAAATAATTTTAAGAAGGAAAATCCCAGTTCTGAGTCAGCAATTTATACATCTCTAGAAGAAGTAATGAATATTGTCTCATCAAAAAAACCCTCAAAATCTCCTGGTTTTGACAATGTTCCCGACCTGCTCTTAAAGAAACTATCACTTAAAGCTCTAAAATTACTGGTTATAATATTTAACAGCTGCATCAAACTCAACTATTTCCCAAACCATTTCAAAAATGCTAAGGTTATAGCTATCAACAAATCTAGTAAGCCCAAAAATAACCCAAATAGCTATAGACCTATTAGTTTATTAAGTAACTTAGGTAAAATATTTGAACAAATACAAATACATTCTCGTCATAGTGAATTTGTAACGACCAATTCTATTGTTGCTAAAGAACAATTTGGATTTAAAAAAGGACATAGCACTACTCACCAAATAAACAGAATTAAAAATCAAATAATCAGCAATAAAAACAGTGAACGTTCAACGGGTCTAATATTGTTAGATATCGAAAAAGCGTTTGACACCGTTTGGCATAATGGCCTAGTATTTAAACTTCTTGATACAAATATACCAAAATATTTATGCAAATTTATTTCAGATTTCATTCACGGCAGAAGCTTTAAAGTTGCGACTAACAATGAAACATCATCTCCAAAAACCATTACCACAGGGCTACCTCAAGGATCAGTCTTGTCGCCATTGCTTTACTCGATATATACATCCGATTTCAAAGTGCCGAAATATATGAAAGTGGCTTACTACGCAGATGATACTGCGTTAATTTCTTCAAACAAACTTACAAGTGCACTCCTCAAGAAAATGGAAAAGGGACTTGTAAAATGCAGTAAATATTTTCACAAATGGAAAATCAAAGTTAATCTAAACAAGACCCAAGCAATAATTTTTCCATTCAACAAATCTCTCAAAAGACTGCCAAGACGCCATCTTCTTATTGGAAACAATACCATAAATGTACTTAATCATGTCAAATATCTCGGAGTTGTCTTTGACAAAAAGCTTACTTTTAAACAACATATTATGGCTACGTGCCAAAAAGCTATAAAATCATTTAAAGCATTATGGCCACTTCTAAATGGAAGGTCATTTCTAAACCCCGAAAACAAAAATATCCTATTCAAAAGTGTTATAAGGCCAGTATTAACAAACGCGTGTCCTATTTGGAGTGACGCTGCCAACTACCACCTAAAACGCTTACAAATTATACAAAACAAATGTCTTAAAATGATAAATAAAAAGCCCTGGAGGTATCTTACAAATCTTCTTCATGAAGAAACAGGTTATGAAAAAATTATCGATTTCATAACAAGGATTAACAACAATTATTTTGCCAAAATTGAAAAGAATGTAGAGAAGTAACGTAAAATTAAAAATAAATCACCAAATTGAAAATTATATGCTTATAGAGGTCTATTATTTCCAATAAACCTTCTATAAGCATATAAATATTTTCAGATAGTATTTGAATTTATTAAATCATATAAAGGTTTGTTTCCCTCCCATTTTCCTTTAAAAATCATTAAAAAATAATATAAAAACTATTTAATATCTTTGTTGCAATATCTATATGTAAAGATAAGATCTCATATGTAAATATCAAAATTTGTTAAAATATATAAATAAAGGAAGAATATATAATTAAAAAAAAAACTTTCTAAAATTAATTAATTATTATTACTATGTAATTGGTTTATAGATATAAAATCATTTTTTCAAGAACACCTGGAGTCGCAATTAAATATGCTCTGAGTGGTGAATTTGGAACCTGCCCTAAACTATATATATAAGCCAATAAATATTAGATTTATTCTGAAATAACAATACACTTAAATATTAAAAAAAAAATATACATTATAAAAATTATAAACTGAAATGCGTTTTTTAGGTTTTTTGAAAGTAGACATTACTAATACAAATACAGCAACAACTAACATAATAATACAAGAAGTGAGGGTGTAGTAGGTACGATGGGAGAGAAAGGCGAAGGCTTGTGTACGTACATATGTATGTTTGATATTTGACTGCTGATTACAGAGTGGGCTGTATTGTGTTTGTGTTTATTTGTTTGTTTTAGGTCTATTAGAAAATTTGATTTTTTATGTGCGATATTTTGTTTGTAAATTTTTCAGATTATTAATTTTGATATTTATTTACCATCTACGTTTAGCATGTACCCAAAAACAGCAATTTAACACAAAATTAAATTATTTTTTTTATTAATGTAGTCTTACTTAAGATGCGCGCGCGTTTTTCTTTTTTAAGTTATTTTTTTTTTTTTGATTTGGAGTTTTTTTCTTGAAGAATATTTAACTTTTTGTTGTTCACTTACATATATATTTTTCTTTTCTTTGTTTTACTTTTTTTCAATCGTTTTTTTTTTTTTAAGTACCAAAAATGATCGTAAGAAATTTAAATGCGAAAATATAATATCGAATGAAATTATTTTTAAGTATAGTATTGACTATTGGATGTACTTGTAAACATTTTTTTATCAAAATTTATTTTATTTGGCCGATAAGCATCACCTGAGTTATAATTGATTGTGTTTACTCACTAGCTCACTAACTCACTCTCATCAAGCAATAGATATAATAATAAATAATGCACATACAGGTGAAATTTAAAACATCATTTAGGTAAATTTTCGTTATTAGCCCTTCAAGCTAATGTTTTGCTTTTTATTTTTATTTTTTCTTTTACACTTATAATTTCACACTTATTTATTTTATTTTAGGTAGATGAGAGTAAAACTTTATTTTAGTATGACTTTTTTTATTTCTTTTTTATAAGTTCTCAGTGAATTCGACCTTCTTGTGGTTACACAATTTCAAAGACGTTTGATTATTTTTCCATACAGAAAATTAAAAACTCATTAAATTTTTTTTATTAACTTTTTGTTTTCTTTTTATTTATTTATGTCCGTGTTTTTATTTGCAATTTAAAGGTATTTTTTTGTTTTCTTATAGGTGAAAATTTTTTCGTACTTTTTTCAACCGACGACCAACCACAATGACGGCGAAAAATCAAAAGACAGAATCGTAAAAAAAAAGCGAACAAACGCAAAAACAATTTGACGACAGTGTTGCATTAAAAAGTATAATTTTTAGTACAGATTTTTTAGAACAATGTGGAACATATTCTGTAGGCTACTCGTAAATTTTTGGGCAACAAAAAAGCAATTAAAATAAAAAAAAAAATATTTGAACACAGGCTTCAAAGTTAACCGCGATAAATAATGATCAAATCATGTAGAAAATAATGTGTTGCCTTCGACTTTACAAAGCTCTATTTGGGAAGTTGGTGGCTCTATTTGTGAAATAGTGTAAAAATTAAGCAGTATGTTGTCATCTATTTTATGTGAAAATTGAAAGTTTGAGAGCCAGTCAGGAAGATTCCGCCTCAAACAAAAAGAAAAAGGTGATTATTCAAAAGCATATAAAAGGAGAGGTATCTGTGTCAGAGGCAAAGAAGAGGATTTATGTCATAAATGAAAGATATAGAATGTGTAACGATTTCAATGAAGTCATAGTGAGTTTCCTGGTTATCCTCAATAGATTCTAAATATTCCCGCAATTTTTTCCGGAGAAAAAATCCCCCTGTTCTAAACAGACGAGGGAAACAAAAATAAATGCAAATAAATAAATAGGGATAAAAACTCGCAGGGAGTTTTTTCATAATGAGGGAAAGGGAAAATATTCCCACGGAATTCTTATTTAGAATTGAGTTGTATTTACTCATGCATAAGCTAATATACCGTTGTGAAACGGTATACAAAGCCGAAAACGTAAAGACCGTAAAACAAAATAGAAACCCCTTATTTATATTTACAGGATTAAAATGACAAAAATTTTTTCGCTGTAAAGTATGTTCTCACATTTTGTAATGAAAACCGCGTTTTGGTTGCTCTTACGAAAAAACGAAGGCAGCCAAATAATATTTAAACAGAAACAATCGCTAGGATTCGTTTACGTGTAGCAGTGCGAAGACATTTCTTCACATTTGGCTCAGTTCAGTCTTTTTCTGTCCTTTGAAAAATTTTCTTTTACGTCAGTCTTGCTGTATTGTTAAAACTAATATCTGTTATTTATTTTCTTTTGCGGTCCATATATTTTCGGTTCTATTTACATACTAATTATCAACTATAGGAAATCATATCGAAAATGTGAAGAGGAGGACGAAATAACTATATATTATGTGATTGTTTGTCGTGCGATCAATGGCACAGACATTCAATTGGTGCCGCAGTGCTGGATTTATGGGACAAGTTAATGAATTTAATAACTATAAAAAAAGTAAACATATTGTCTTTTAAATGCAAGAATACAATTAAATGCAAAATCTTTAAATCCAAGATTTTATGATGAAAAATAACGATTACATCTACGAAAATCAAAAGCACGTTACTACCCAGACCATTATAAACAACATATAATTTTTTGCATTTAGGTGATGATATATGTCATACAACATCATTTAATCTAAGATTCAAATCAGTATATGCAGATGTTTCCAAAATAATTTAGAAATATTTTGCACATTTTACTGCCGCTGAAGTTTTATTTGAGGTTGCTTGTAGCATTAAAACCATCTTACAATTCGGATTTGGGTAAATTTTTGTGAACTTTGGCTCACCGAGGTAAAATTTTAGGTCAGGATAATTTAATTTAATTTATCGGCGAATAGGTACGTAAAATGTGTTTCTATCGCGTCATAATTGTCCTCATAAATAAACCCATATCGGGAAATTTTTCTTTTATGATCACAAGTTATTTATTTTTTTTTAATGAATTGTGTAGAAGATTGATATATGTATTATTCTAGCAATTGAATCACTATCTCTTAGGCCCAGTTTTTGAGATGTCAGTTAAACCTAGTTTAGTTAAACCAAGAATTAATTTTTTCATACATGTCCAAATTCATAAAGGAATTGATGAATAAATTCTGGGTTTAACAAAACTAGGTTTAACTGATATCTCAAAAACTGGGTCTTAGACCGAAGTTATCTATAGTCAAACTTTTCTATTGTACTTTTTTTTAATTTAAGTATTGATTATAATTAAATAATTTTTTTGCGATCTAGGTTGTGTTAGCGATAGCTCCAGCTAGACATAATGCCAGGTTATTTGACATATCTATGCCTTCGCAAGTGAGGTTAGGCAGAGCTATTGATTTCAATCCTTAAAACGATCAAACTGAAAGGTTATGTAACATAACCAGAAAGCATGCACTTAGGTAGATAACCTAGGTAGATAACTAACTGCATGCTGAGTAACAACCACGAGGATGAAAAAATAACCACCACAACGTGTTTTTCCACATCATGAAATAATTGAAGCGACGAGAACGAAGTTTATTCGTTTAAACGTAAATCTCTGCAGATAGCATGTCAAATCATGATAGCTTTTTAAACAAAAATTTAAATAATATTCCAACAACTCCTTATCAAATAGAATGGATGAAAAGTTCGACAAATTTAAAAACTTTAATCAGATAACGTTCATATGCTATTAAGGTGTTTGTGAAAATAATTTAGCGCTAAAAATTTGGTATATTTGGTTCAAACAAAAAAATCTAAAAAATTCTAGCCAAACCTTTGGCCTTAGTGGGGCCAATGGTGACAAAAATTTAAGCAATCCGAGAGATGGAAGTAAACTCCTTATAAAAAAATTTAAAGAAATATTTTAACTTTACAAATAATCTCAAAAATTTTGATCTTGCATTTGGTCTCAGTGGGGTCAAATATCACAAAAATTAAACGAATCCAAAGGGTGGAAGTAAACTCCTCGCAACAAGTCCTCCCAAGAACGTCCAATATCATTATACCGTATAACACTAGTAAAAATATTTTTCGTCCGTCCGTCTGTGTGTTCATGTAAAACTTGTAATCAAACTACAGGTCATAAATATGACGTTGGCCTTTGGACGCACGCTTTTGAAATTGGTGAAAATCAGCACATGCTCAGACCTAGTCCCATTACAAATGCCCTATAGGACAATTCTTAGTCATAGGCTACTTATCGATCTTCACTTTAAAACAAAATTATTGCACAAATTTGGTTTGTATATGAACTTTTCAGATCTGCAGGCAAAAAAATTTATACACAATTCCACTCAGATTTGGTGTATGCCTTTTTTCTATACCCAATTAGTTGGATCTAAGATCAATTCTCTAATGCATGGCATAGAGTATAGTATCGTCGGTCTAGACCGACTGTAATTTTCTTATGTATTTTAATTGAAGATGTTAAAATATATTATGTCTTCCTCAAAAACGGTCGCTAACGACATAAAAATACTTGTTACTATATCCCTAAATCTGATTTTCCAGATATGTACTTAATTACAACTCTTCGCCAAAACAATGAAGTGCAGGACATAAAAAATTGGACCACCTGGATTCTCTTGAACAATAAAAGTGCATTATCTGTATGTATACATTTTACACATTTCACATTAATTTTCTAATAAAAAACAAAACATTTTTAATTGATTCGTTCAAAGACTAATGATTAGCAAGTTTACATTTGCTTTAGGAACTTTGATGTTTGTTGTGGGGCACTTTACATAAACCAAAACATCATCATTTAGCATGACGGTAAAATAAACAAACAGCTCACACATTTGTATTGCGTGTGAATTTTGGGAAAACAAATAAATAACAAACGTCAGAATCAATTTTGTAATTTTTTCATTTAATCGATTTTTTATTAACAATTTATTAATATAATTTTGCTTGCTTTTAATATACATACTTTTCTTAAGCAAACACAAAATGTGATCACAATCTTTGAGTTTTTCTTTTTTTTAGAAAATTGCTTTCATATGTATCTCAGAAGCTAGAGCTGTAGTTTGACGCGAAAATCTTTTTTCGTTGGTGTTAAATCAAATGTTTACATATTTCGTATTGTATTTACACATTGAAGTTTGTTTTTTCTTCTACGATTAACATTTTAAAAACAAAATTTTTACAAAATTAACTTTAATTTGTTTTTTCTCGCAACGTTTACTCATTCCAACAACAAAAAATATTGTATTACTGAAAGACGACAAATTTTAGAATTAGGAAAAAAATTATAAATGTCAAAAACTGCGGCGAAAAAGTTTAGAGTTGTATTTTTGTGATAGCTTTTTAGAACAGAAATGTCAATCATATGGTAAAACCCTGTAGGGATGACAATTAATTGTTACGTTAAAACCACGAGTAAATATTATTAAGGGCTAGTTAGCCACACGTAACCTTAACCAAACGTGTCAGCTGTTATTTTCTGTTACATGAAAAGCACTTAGAGCAGTTATCGATCTCAACTGTCACGTAACCGGAACGTCCTAATTTGTTGAAAATAGATTTTTGCTACGTTTGTACGTGACATTTGTGAATAGCTGATAAAGTTTGGTTAAATTTACACAGCAACATGCTGGTTCCTTTTTACGTTCTATAGTTGCACTAAATGACGTTACATTTACGGCACGGTTACATTTCAACAACGATAATAATAAAAATAATAACGGAATAACATATGGATCAATCTTAGTAGCGTTAATCATATACATAAATGATGTGCCAAACATATTTGATAATTATGAAATAATATTTTATGGAGATGATACACAAATTTTTAATGAAGCAGTTTTAAATAGTCAATGCTATGACAATCTAAATCAAGTCATGGAATTTGATAATGTGTGCCTAAAAATGAACAAAATAAAACAATGGAAATAAACACTAATATCTACATAATTTTAGGTAGAGCAAATTAAGTATTTAGGATTTGTAAATGACAAAGGCTTGACTTTTCAAAATCATGGCTTAAGTGGAGTTTAAGGGCAACTCCCAGATCGATTTCAAATTCTCAACATAAAGCATTTCAATGCGGTTCTAGGAAAATATTTTTTTTTCGTCGATCGAGCCTATTTCCCGAGTTATGGACTTCCGAAGTTATGACATGGACTTGTATATAACTTTGTTATTTAGTATCGGAGATTTCAGCAATATATATATCATTTGAAAGCTTACTTGAGTGCATTTTAGTTGATATTTTTAAATTTAAAATCAATTAACCCATTATGAACCTATTTAAAATTTTGTATTTTTGTAATAGTTTTTTCTTAAAAATGGAATTATCTCGCAAACAGACGTATATTATGTGTGCTTTTACGTAAACTGCATAAAAGCTGGGTCCACTATTTTGATATATATTTCGACCTCTTAACCCTTAAGGACCGGATATGTTAGAAATTTTACCTTCACTTTTTAGTTTTTTCGAAATATAGATTCCTATTTTTACGGTATTTCAAATGTTTCATATCTTTTTTTTTAATAATGGGTACACCTTTTTATTCATTGTCGAAAAATGTGGCAAATTTTTAAATTCAAATATGTAAAGCAAAAATTTGGCAACATTGTGAAACTTTTTTTTCGCTAAAATCCGATACTAAATAACAAAGTTATATACAAGTCCATGTCAAAACTTCGGAAGTCCATAGCTCGGGAAATAGGCTCGACCGACGAAAAAAATATTTTCCTGGAATCACTCCAAAAAAAAAAAATAAAATCGGAGAGTTGCCCCTAAACTCCACTTGTTCCAAAATCATATCGATTATATATGTAAAAAGATCCGCTAAAAATAATACCTTAACTGTAATACATAAATTTTGATGCAAGTATGAATTTAGCATAATATGTGTTGAATACAAAAAAAAAACTTTACTACTAATAGTGCGTTTACATCTAAGCAAAATCTAGTATATACGAGATTTCGAGCGAAATCTAGCTCATTTTTACTAGATTTCCCATACAAAACAAAATCTAGCTCGTTACTAGATTTGTGCAAAATCTAGTCAAACTTGGGCACTACCAAATGATACTACTGTGTTTTTTTAATATTGCAGTAGAAAATTACAAGGCAGTGACTGAAAAATTGACATTTAAATACAAAAGCAACAAGTTGAATAAAAACGAAAAAAAATATTAATTATTAACAAAAAAAAAATGACGAATCTATAATAAAAAAAAATATTTAGTAATTGAAAAGTTATAACTTTTTATACTGACATTTGCCCATTTCAATCTGCTAAATAATAATTGTGGAAAGTGAATTGTTTTTGTTGTTTAAGCAATACATTTAACAAATGCTGATGTTTTTTTTTTTTGCAAAATTTCTATTTCTATAAAATCTGTTCTTTTTTAGAATATTCCATATTTCCATTTTCTATTGTTTTGTTTACATTTGGTGTTTCTAGTTTATATGTTTTATTTTAATCAGCTGTTTATTGTTGTGGAAACAAAATCTCACAAAATGTCAAATAAGTTAGATGTAAACGGTATAGATTTTGAAATAGATTTCAACTAAAATCTGCTAGATTTTCCTCAGATTTTCCTCATTGTTTAACAAATACATAGAATCGGCAACTCTACCAATAACAATTTTTGTTTTTCTCACAGTGTTTGCCTTTTGACAATAAAAATTGACAACAGAAGACAGAAGTAAAAAATAATTGAATTGAACTTGTATTTTCTAGAGAATTAGTAATTTTAAGAATTAGTAATTTTTTTTTAGCAATCATTGCGTTATGGCTAATAGTGACAATCCCTTTGCAGCCCTTTTGGGTAAAACTAAATCCGGCATAGACAAACTTTTGATTGAGGAAATTTTCCTGTTCACATTAAAAAAAGATCAATCATCACCATCGACAACCAATTCAAGGCAAAGAGCTCTCTTATGTTTAGCTGATGTTATTGTTTGGGATAGTGGCACCGATACAGAAATGGGCGAAGAACTTTTAGCTCATGCCATATTTGAACGTTTGATGCTTACGGATACGAAGAAATATTTAGTTGCTGGTTCCGAGGCAGAAGCTACATTACAAGTAGATGGAATTTTATATCTGCATCGTGCATTTATTAGCTGTGAACAAGCTAAACAGACGTATCCGAACCGTAAGGATGACTGTGAAAAAATTCGTTCGTTAATTATAACTAATGCCAGTACATGCATGCGTCAACCAGACTTGTTTCCTGGTCGCACCGTTTGGGAACAGTGGAAACAAATATTTGAAATGTTTGAGGATATTGATGCAACAAACACCATAGAGTTTTTGGCAGAATGTGTTCAAAAGATTTATACAGATGATGAACCCTTAGAGGCTTTAGGAGCCCTTAAAGCAAATTTCTATCCCCTGCTGGGAAAAATCCAGACAGACATAGGTCAATCAAATTTGATAACGATAAAAAAGAACATTTTCTATCTGTTAAGTTTCTTTGTACGTGATAAGCGTATACCACAAATGGGTGAAGTATTGATTGATTATACCATGCCCAATCCAAACACCAATGGTAAGAAAATATATGCTTTTTTTTTTGTAGTTATTTATATAACCTTTTTTCGTTTTAAGGTGGTGCCTATATGGACACTCTTTTTGGACATTTATTTTCATTATCTATTATGCCTAAAAATCAAAATGGTCCGTATGAGTTCTTTAGTGAACTAAGTTTGGAATCAAAGAACACAGATCCTGCATTGTGGCAATGTATGTCTAGCCATCATAATTCAATATTTGTTCTCATAAAACAGTTACTGGTACAAAGTACCACTACAAAACAGAAAACGCTACAATGGTTTGCAAAATGCTTACATGCAAATGTTGCCCGCGGTCATCTCTGGAATAATTTGAATGCAGGCGTTGATAATTTTCTTCATCAAAATGCAAGTGATGCGTTTATGATTGGTCTAACTTCAGTTCTATTACGTTTATGTGCTCCACTGTGTGAACCATCCATGAAGGTAAATATAAACTACACATAATTTAACAAAATTACTCTCATGTAAAAAATTGAGAGTTAATCTTAAAATATATTCTTAACATTGAATTCATCTAATACCGGAAGAAATTACAAATTTTGAAAATATGTTGTAGAGGAAGAAAAATTTGGGCCCGTATTGTTTTATACCAGAACAGTATTTTTATTCAAATATTTGTTCTGTAACCTAAACATAAGCAATATGTAACTGTTAATATCTTTGCAGATCCTCAACCACTCGGTTTATCCTATATGTTCGGGTACAACGAATTTGTGTTGACATTTGAAACTATAAAAAATACTTTAAACTTTATAAAACCAACAGACTCAGAACGGCTTTCGTTTTCGCTATGTCCATCCGTAAATGTAAGAATATTTTGATAATATTTTGTGCATCCATTGAGATTGGTTCAGGAACTATTGAAAACTGAATTATATTGTTCCTGCTTTTTTTTTTTGGTTCGTGTATAGTCAATAATTTCAATATAATTATCTGTAACATATTGTAAAATTATTCAAGGTTATTTGTTCTATCGGTTATGTTGAGCTTAAATAACTTAAGGACCCAGATATCATATATAAACTATCATCAAACCGACCGATTGTCTTCATATTCACATCATATCTTGATTAGTTTGCGATAATGGTTTATATTGTAGTGATGTATTCTTTACTGTAAACAATTTTAATTTATTTCATTTTATAAATCAAATTAACTTCTTAAATCTTGACATTATTGGTTAATTATTTTTCTATTCAGTATATTTTTAAAACTTTGAGGCGGAAGATATACTGCCGGCCACATAAAAAAGGAATGAAAATGTATTTTTTTTTTTTCAAACATAAAAAAACGTTTTTTAAAGATCACTTAAATTAGGTAATGAAATATGCAGTGCGTGACAATACATTTGAAATTTTTAAAAACTTCTAAATTTGTTAATTTGTTTTTAACAATTTCGCGTTAAGAACTAAAATTATGTTTTTTTTTTTTTTTTTTTTTTTGTGAAATCACTCTTTGGTGTATTTCAATTTCTTCTTGATTTCTTTTTATACCCTATACCACTATGTGGTTTGGGTATAATGACTTTGTGCTGCTGTTTGTAACAACCAAAAATATTTGACCTAGACCCATCTTTAATTATACCGATCGAATCAGAATCACTTTCTGAGTTGATTTAACAATGTCCGTCCGTCCGTCCGTCCGTCCGTCTGTGTGTCCATGTAAAGCTTGTAATCAAACTGCAGGTCGCAAATATGAATATATTTTGATGAAATTTGGTATATAAGCTTTTATCGGCCATGGGATGAACGCTATTGAAATTGGTGAGAATCGGTCCATGTTCAGACCTAGCCCCCATACAAATTACCCATATGCAATCGACATAAATTGCCGTAAGATCCAAATTGTCATATAGATCCTACTCAAATTGGGTTTGTATGCGTTCATTACATCCACTAATGAGTAGTCCAAAAATGATCCGTTTGACCCCATATAGAGCTGCTTCCCGATCTTCACTTAAATCTATTAAAAAACAAAAATATTGCACTGATTCTTCTCAAATTTTGTTTGTACATATTTTTGCAAAATACAAGAGACTTTACCAAACATGATCAGGATCGGTCCATTTTTGGACCTAGTCCCTTTATAGATATAGCATCCGATATGAATTTTTTCATATCTGCAGCCAAAAAAATTAATAAAAATCGCACTCAAATTTGGTTTATGCTTATTTTCTATATCGAAGTAGTTGGACCGAAAGATAGGGTCTCTAAACCATGGTATAGGGTATCATATAGTCGGTCTAGACCGACTATAATTTTCTTACTTGTTAATTTTACGTTAATTCTCTACATTCTCTTATCAGTGGGTAAGAGGAATTTTCAATTTTGGCAAAGTAATTGTTATTAATCCTTGTTATGAAATCGATAATTTTTTCATAACCTGTTTCTTCGTGAAGAAGATTTGTAGGATACCTCCAGGGCTTTTTATTTATCATTTTAAGACATTTGTTTTGTAAAATTTGTAAGCGTTTTAGGTGGCAGTTGGCAGCGTCACTCCAAATAGGACACGCGTATGTTAATACTGGCCTTATAACACTTTTGAAGAGTAGATTTTTGTTTTTGGGGTTTAGAAATGACCTTCTATTTAGTAGTGGCCATAATGCTTTAAATGAATTTATAGCTTTTTGGCACAGCCATAATATGTTGTTTAAAAGTAAGCTTTTTGTCCAAGACAACTCCGAGATATTTGACATGATTAAGTACATTTATGGTATTATTTCCAATAAGAAGATGGCGTCTTGGCAGTCTTTTGGGAGATCTGTTGAATGGAAAAATTATTGCTTGGGTCTTGTTTGGATTAATTTTGATTTTCCATTTGTGGAAATATTTACTGCAATTTACAAGACCCTTTTCCATTTTCTTCAGGAGTGCACTTGTAAGTTTGTTTGAAGAAATTAACGCAGTATCATCTGCGTAGTAAGCAACTTTCATATATTTCGGCACTTTGAAATCGGATGTATATATCGAGTAAAGCAATGGCGACAAGACTGATCCTTGAGGTAACCCTGTGGTAATGGTTTTTGGAGATGATGTTTCATTGTTAATCGCAACTTTAAAGCTTCTGTCGTGAATGAAATCTGAAATAAGTTTGCATAAATATTTTGGTATATTTGTATCAAGAAGTTTAAATACTAGGCCATTATGCCAAACGGTGTCAAACGCTTTTTCGATATCTAACAATATTAGACCCGTTGAACGTTCACTGTTTTTATTGCTGATTATTTGATTTTTAATTCTGTTTATTTGGTGAGTAGTGCTATGTCCTTTTTTAAATCCAAATTGTTCTTTAGCAACAATAGAATTGGTCGTTACAAATTCACTATGACGAGAATGTATTTGTATTTGTTCAAATATTTTACCTAAGTTACTTAATAAACTAATAGGTCTATAGCTATTTGGGTTATTTTTGGGCTTACTAGATTTGTTGATAGCTATAACCTTAGCATTTTTGAAATGGTTTGGGAAATAGTTGAGTTTGATGCAGCTGTTAAATATTATAACCAGTAATTTTAGAGCTTTAAGTGATAGTTTCTTTAAGAGCAGGTCGGGAACATTGTCAAAACCAGGAGATTTTGAGGGTTTTTTTGATGAGACAATATTCATTACTTCTTCTAGAGATGTATAAATTGCTGACTCAGAACTGGGATTTTCCTTCTTAAAATTATTTACTGTTGTATTTATTACTATATCCGCTGAGTGGTTGAAATTCGAAGTGAGGTTATTTGCTTTGACAAATGTATTTGCCAGGACTTCAGCCTTGTCCTTATCAGATGTTATTTTTGTATTTCCAACCTCAATGTGAGAGATTTGATTTTTTCCCTTTCCTCGCAAGTTGCTGCTTATTTTCGAGAATGATTTATCACCTGGTTTTAAATTGGATAATAATTGACACCATTTCTTATTGCGCTCCGAATTAATACTTTTATCAATCATGTTACTTAGAAACTTAGTACATTGATTATAAAAAGTTTGCTCGGCTATATTTGAAGATCGTTGGCTTTTTCTTTTAAAGCTTCTTCTTAGTTTAATATATTTCATAGTACTTTCTGGTAATGTGTAATTATTTTGTTGAGTTTTTTTTTAGGTGTAGACACATCCCTTGCTTCGAAAACTACATTTATAAATTTTTGGATTTCCTGATCAATTACTGCGTTGGTATTGTATATATCGGAATATAACGTGATTTTATTGTCTAAAAAATTCATATAAATGTTCCAGTTGGTTGCACTATAATCATAATAATTGAGGTCAAACTGCAAGGCCATTGATCTTTTAAGTGTACATATAATGAGGCGATGGTCTGATGGTATTTCGTAATCCATTGTTTTTACGTCTATATTTAAAGCGGAGTTGCTTAAAATAATATCGACTGTTGATGCTTCGCAATTCTGTTGATGGGGGAATAGGGTTGGACTATTAGGATAGTGTATGAAAAAATTGCTTGATTGCTGTAGATTGTTCAGTGCGATTCCTGCCGTATTATTTGAACAGCAATTCCAAGAACAATGTTTGGCATTTAGGTCACCAAAAACTATATATTCTTTGGTGGAAGGTGTTAGGTTCAAGATATCAGCACAGAAGTTGTGGGTATATCTTGGTGAATATAACGAAGATACAACAATAGGTCTATTATTTATAATAACTTCAATTGAGATGTTTTCGATTGATGAGGTGTTTGATATAAAGAGGTTTTTATGAGCGACAGATATATGAATTAACATATAGATATATTAATTAAATAATAATTTTTAAAATAGGGTCTATGATTTTCTGAAAAAAATGTTTCATTCAAAGACGCTATTTTAATTAGTATCTCAAATTGTTTTAATTTAGAAAAGTTTGAAATGCCATTAGCATTCAAGTGAAGCATTTTGAATTCGTTTAAATTATTAGTATAATCCATGGGCGTATTTCACCATAGACATTACAACTTTGATTTGTTGTACTTTTGAAGTGCACCTATGCAAATCATCCATAGCTATAGTGAAAATATCAAAAAGCTCATCAATGCTAAATAAATCGTTGTTTGTTTTCAGCTGGTTAGCATATGTAGATTTGCTGTTATTTATTGTGTTATTATTGATGTTATTACAATTTGAGTTGTTGTTTCTTAAATTAGGGAAATCTCCTACCTTTAATTGAAATGAGTTATTTTGTTGTAGTTGTCTGCTATTGTTATGACTTTTGGAAGTTACTCTTGTTCTAGTTTCCAAATAGAGAGAACGTAACGGACAGTTGATGTCGTTTGCAGAGTGATCAGTTCTCTCATTTCCATGTTTTTTGCAATTAAAGCATGTAAAAACAGCTGGTCTTTTTTCATTTGTGTTAAACGGACACACACTTGTATGATGTTGTTCTGCACATATCATACACGCAGCACTTCGATGGCAATGTTCACCGCCACCATGGCCATACGTTAAGCAGTTCCAGCATTGAGTTGGTCCTGGATTTCGATTTGTATTTTTTTCAAGAAATTATAATATTGGAAATTGTTCGTACATGTTTTAAAGCAGTTGGATTAAAATTTTTACGAGCAAATTGAACTTTATAAACTGCATTATTGTTTGAACTGAATTTAGTGACTATTTCAGTTACGGAAGAAGGGGATAGGTTGTAGTTTTTTAACTCCTTGGAGATTTCCTCAGAGCTTATGCGGGGTAAACCGTGTAAAAAGGTGGTGTATAACCTATTTTCTTTGGAGCCATAAGAATGAAACTCCATCTTATTCTCTTTAAGTATTTGTTTGTAGCATTCGTACATTTTATTACTTGGTGCAAAAATTTTGGTACCAATTGAAGTACGTTTGAAAATGCAATCCTTACCAATCAGCTTTTGTATTTCTGTAAATGAAGCGTTAGCATCTACAACAATGGGTGGAAGGTTTGTGTTCCTTAACATCGTTAATATTTGGTACGGGAGTTACGTCCATATCATTGAGGCCAGCAAGTAGGCTAAATCTGTTGCTTGAAGTTGACGCCATGTTCGGGTTAACAAAACCCGGAGGAAGTTTTGTCATCTTCTTATTCACAAGCTTTCTTTTTGATGAAGATTTGGCCCCTCGGGCCATCGCAAAATTTTTATTCCTGTTTTGAAGCTGGATTGTCTACCACGTGAGTTCAAATGAGATCAAGAATAGGCAATTGCAAAAACAAAAATAAACACTTGTTTTTAATTTTAAATAGTTGTACTCTAAGCGCTTTGATTTTTTACACAACCGTTCGTAAAGAGAGTTAGATTCGAACTGAACTGTCCACTGAGTTTGATGAAGTACGCCACATGATGGAAAATTGTTTTGTTGATGCTTTTGGTATTTCTGAAACTTTGTACAAATAATGCAGTTTGCATCTCAGGATTTAAAATCTTTCGTAAGGATCGTACTCACTCTAGAGGGGGAGGTGTCTGTTTGTATGTTCGTGAATGATGATGGTAATGATCAGAATGACGATAGGGTGGAGGCATTGTTTGTAGAAGATGTCTTACATAACAACATAACAGTGTTGTTAGGTGTCTTTTATCTGCCAAGTGGGGACTTTTTGTGCTGTGAAAATTTGATAATGGATTTTTCATCAAGATATGGCAATATATTGATTATTGGGGATTTCAATACAAATATGTTTACACAAGGGAATTTGATAAGGAATTTTGTCGGCAATCATCTTTGTCTGTGGTACATAACTCTAGGCCAACGCATTTTTGCCCTAGGAGTGGTGCTACTTCGCTAATAGACTATTTTCTAGTTTCAAATATTGATTTAGTAACGGGTGTTAGCCAGTTCCAGATCCCAGCGCTTAACTCTTATCATGCCTTGATACAGATATCATACAATCTATCTGGTTCTAGTAGTGCATGTGAGTTTTATTATAGAGATTATAAATATTTAAATGTAGAACAATGCCTTTCGCAACTTCTATCGGTGGATTTTTCCTCATTTTTTAATAATGCATCAGTAGATGAAAAGGCAAATTTTTTAAATTCTGTCATAAAAGATCTTTTTATTAACAATGTGCCGCTACGCCGATTTGTCAAACGTAATGACAATGAGTGGATGAATGACTACCGAATTTGTCGGGCTAAGCGCGACAGGAATAGGTCATATCGTAATTATAGGGAAAATGTAACAGATGAGAATTTTAGAATTTTTTGCGTTCACAGAAATAAAGTGAAATCAACTATACGAAAAGTCCGTAAGGAAACGTGTTTAAGATTTTTTGGTAGTTGTGATCAGAAACAGTTGTGGAGTAAGTTAAGGTCGGTTGGTGTTCTTAATGAAAATAGCATACCGTTCTCGATGGACCTGGATGAATTTAATGAATTTTCTAGTATGCCGCGTTTGCGGTCGGAGAATACTGCGTTTAACCCGATGTGTTTATCCCATGTGGATGGTTTTTCCTTTATAAATGTGACTCAAATGGAAATTTTGATGCAATGACCCAGATAAAATCTAATGCTATTGGACCGGATGGTATTCATCTTAAGTTTTTAAAGTTAATATTCCCAGCAATTGCAGCGCAATTTACATTTCTTATAAATTCAATTATTACCACTTCGAGTGTTCCTAGGATTTGGAAGATTGGCAAGATTGTCCCGATCCCTAAGATTAAATCTTCTAGGGTTATTTCTGATTTTCGTCCAATAAGTATCCTTCCTGTGTTTTCGAAAATCTTGGAAATTTTACTTAGGCAACAAATATTGTCATATTTTCAATCTGGCTTTCGCAAGGGTTATAATACAACGGAGGTTCTAATGGAAATTACTGAGACTATAAGGTTGAATTTGGATAGAGCCAATATATGTGCGCTAATTTTTTTGGACTTCCGCAAAGCGTTTGATTCAATAAGTCACAGAGTTTTGGTAGAAAAACTTTTGAATAATTTTGGTTTCAGTTCATATAGTTGCAAGCTGATTTGGTCTTTTCTATCTGATCGTAGTCAATTTGTAAAAGTGGGTGATCAGAATTCGAACTTTTTGGAAATTAGTAGGGGCATTCCTCAAGGGACTATTTTAGGACCGCTAATGTTTTTATTGTATATTAACGACATATATCGAGTTTTATCATTCTTAACATGCTATACTTATGCTGATGATATACAGCTTCTAGCAACTTCAGAGTTATCTAATTTGCAGGATTTTGAAAATCTTATAAATAGGGATCTTCAGCACATTGTGGAATGGTCCAGTCAGAATTTCTTAGAGTTGAATCCTTTAAAATGCAAGGTAATGCTATTTTCGAAGCGCCTTAAATTTAAATATATTGCTAGGTAATGAGCTACTGGAAGTTGTTTCCCAGTACAAAACGCTAGGTCTCATTCTTGACAATAATCTTTCATTTGATCAACATGTGAGTTTTGTAATATCAAGAGTTTCCTGGACTTTGCGTAGAATTTATAATGTTGTCTATTATTTAGCATTAGCTGTCAGACATCGTGTGGCCTTGGCCTTATGCCTCCCATTGTTTCTGTATTGTATTACTCATTTATTTCAGCCAGAAATATGGAACGATTAAGAAGGTGCTTTAATGGAGTTGTTCGTTATATTTATGACTTCCATGTTAGAGAAAGTGTTACTGCATTGTGTAAAATCGTATTAGGATGCGATTTTGGTCAATATGTTGATTTAAGGCAGATGATATTCTTTTTTAAAACTGTGAAACATGGCAATCCTCCATATTTGCGTCAAAATTCAATTTCGGAACTTCTAGTAGAACGCACACTCTAATTTGTCCCAGACACACCTCCCTTTACATGAGTCGATCCTTTGGGGTAAAAATAACTCGGTTGTGGAATTCTGTGATTCCTTACCAGGATCGAAGTTTTTCACAAACGTTGTCAAGCTTTAAAAATATTTGCGTATCTAATTTATAGATTCCACTATTACAGGCTGCAGCTACCAACTCTTCGTGGTTAAGTAATGAACAGTCTTAGGTTTGTGCAAATAATAGGGTGTAATGAATTTTATGGGGTTTTTATATAAACTATTGCTAGTTGATATTAGTTTAGATATTAAAGAACTATTGTATACTGTTGTTTATTGTAGGTTTGCCAATTTTGGCCGAATAGGCTTGCGGCAGTTTTGTGAAAGAAATAAAAATAAAATAAATAAAATAAATAAATGCAGTTCGTAAATGTTATAGTTTTTGAATAGATCAATAATTTGATGCATTTGTTTTTATTATTTTTTTTTATCATTTAGGTACTCTTAGTGGATCCAACATATTGTGCTGTTGCTGATGAAGAACGTCAAGCCAAACAAGTTAACATGATAAAAGCTTTTGACGAGACGTGCTTACTGCCAACGGAAGAGAATACGAAACGCATAAGTGCAGATAAATTTAACTTTGTTACGGAACTTTTCTTTTTGACACACAAGGCCTATGAGTTGAGTTATCGTGCCAGCATTGAACGATTTACAAGAATAACACGAGAATTACAAAATTTACGTACAGCATATCAGGATGTAGCCGGTACTGATCCGAATAATGATATGGCGAAAAATTTACTTCGCATGCTAAAAGAACAAATGCAGCAATACCTCTGTTTGCGTAATTGCCTCATGGAACCAGAAAATGACACAGCCATATTAAAGCTGTTTGAAGCTTCAGCAATATGGTTGACTGAAGTGGCCCTCGTGTCTCCAGAGGAATACGATAAACAAGAGAAGGAGACTCATGATTTTGCTCCCCACAAAAAAATGGATAAAGAATTGCCAACGAAAAATGAATTCGTCCCAAATACGCTACGCTGTGTTCCCGAAAATATAATCGACAATATTGTGGCATATTTAAATTTCAGTCGCCATTATCCTTCTGGTCAATTTATACAAATGTATCCTTCATCGCATGATGCCTTCTTTAAGATGATTGTCTTATTTATGGGCAGTTCGGAATTGGTCAAAAATCCACATTTACGTGCCAAATTGGCAGAGGCATTGGAATTCTTTTTGCCCAAACGTTCAACGGACAGTACGTTTCTGACTCATGTTTTTGACAATCATCCTGAACGTTCAAAAGTCGTGAGGAGTTTATTGAATGTTTTCGTATCGATCGAAATGACTGGACAATCGGTGCAATTTGAACAGAAATTTAACTATAGACGTCCCATGTATGCCATTATGGAATATCTATGGAGTAAAGAAGAGTATGTCCAAGGTTTTCGTGATTTAGCTGCAGAGGCCGAGGCTAATATGGAGGCAATTGAACCACCCTTGTTTCTACGTTTCATTAATTTATTAATAAATGATGCCATCTTTTTATTGGGTAAGTAACAATCCATTAGTCCAAAATAGATTCATTATCGAGTATTTCCTTTATTTCAAAATACATTTGGCCTTTTCATTTACAAAGACTGATTCCTTTTTCTTCTTCTTTAGATGAATCGCTCAACAATCTACAACAAATTCGGCAGTTACAAGAAGATCAGAGTAATGGAGAATGGAATAGTTTACCACAAAATGAGCGGCAACAACACCTATCCAATCTCCATCATTTGGGTATGATGGCCCGATTTGATAATATTCTTGGACGAGATACCATAAATGTTTTGAAACTGATAACTACTGAAATTAAGAGTATTTTCTGTCATAACAGTATGGTTGATCGCATTACGTCAATGCTTAATTATTTCCTTTTGAGTTTGGTTGGACCACAAAAGGAGAAATTCAAAGTAAAAGACAAAAAAGAATTTGACTTTGATCCAGCCAAAACAGTACTTGAAATTTGCCATATTTTCATTAATTTAAGTAGCAGTGATAGTTTTTGTTTAGCTGTATCACAAGATGGCCGTTCTTATAGCTCTCAATTGTTTAGTTATGCCGAAAGTATACTGATACGCATTGGTGGCGGTCAGCTGATTGGTGAAATGTCTGAATTTGCCGAAAAGGTACAAAAAATGGAGAGACAATATAAACAGGAACTAGAATTTATGGCCGACGCGCCGGAAGAGTATCTTGATCCAATTATGTCCACCCTAATGATGGATCCTGTTATTTTACCCAGTTCCAATGTTACGGTTGATCGTTCTACTATAGCTAGACATTTGCTAAGCGATCAAACCGATCCATTTAATCGTGCCCCCTTAACAATGGACAAAGTTAAAACGAACGAAGCTCTTAAGCAAGAAATTGAAAAATGGTTAGCTGACAAACGTGTCACTATGATTGCCGCAGCCGCTGCAGATAAATCTGCTGCAACCGATACGAAGAGTTGAAATAAGTTAATTAGTATTTAATAAAACTAGCCAAAGACATAATTATGTTGCTTTGTTTATTTTTGTTTTCGCGTTAAGTTTTAATTATTTTTAACATTGTTTTGTGTGGTTTTTAATAATTGGGGAAATTACAATACAACAGTTTAGTAAGTTAGATTTTTTTTTTTAATTTTTAATATGAAAACATATTTCATGTAATTTTGAATAATTCCACTACCCAAATATATTATTTATATAGTTGAGAAAATATATCTATATATTTACATTACAAATACTACTGCATTTTGTTTATCCTTTAATTTATGTTGAATAATATTATTGGAATTTTTGCAAATTTAAGAATTTGAATAAAAAGTAATTATTGAATGGTAGATCTAGACTTGATTTTTTTTTACGTCTGCATACAAATGAAATGGAAAATTGAAAGGTAAACTCTTAACAGTTTTATGCCTTATGGTAACTATTAAAATAAATAAGATACCTCGGAGAGCATATCCCGGACAATTGGCAGCTTTTACAGATACAATCACCAGCAGGAGACAACATTCTATCAAAAACGCTGCTGAGTGTTCCGAGTTTCGTCACTTCTTTGTTAGTTGAAATTTACAGATTTTCTCTAAACTAAGCGTGACAAAGCCTAGGCCCGTTATGGTTTTTTATGCGGCCCGTTGCATGATTGTTATGTTCTATAAAAATTTTTCGAAATCTATAAGTATTACAAAATCCACTCAAATTTTCTAAAACCAACTTTTTTTAAAAAAAATATTGACTACTAAGTTCATTATTAAAAACCTTTTATCATGCTTTTTAGTCCGTTTCACATTAGCAAAATTAATACGCTGTTGACACATCAGTGAAATTTATATGCCCAAGTATTGTCCATGAATTATGTCATGGATGTGGTAATAAAAACAATTAACTATGTTCGATCGCACGCGATTCTGCATCGCAACTTCAAAGCATACATTAACAAATTAGATTTCCAATATGGTTGTCTATTATTCCAAGGTTGTCTATTATTACGGGTAGAAATTGAAATCTTTGTGGCTGAAGAGAGAACTCCAGTTTAAAATTTAAACGATGAATTAAGGTAATTGGACATGTTTTTAACTGAACAAATTAATCAGCTCAACAACGAGTTACAGGGGCAATTCAATTCAATTTGAGTTTTTATTGAGACTTAAACATTTAGATCACAATAGAGATGATTAAAGTTAACAGGAATGTACATAACTTAAAACTATAAAGTATTGTTCTAATAGACGTTAGTGAGATCTGTTTTATAACGCTACAGGCTTAAATAATCAGAGAGTATGAGTTCTTACATCGAATGATAAAACATAAAATAATATTGCTGAAAGTATAATAAAAATTTATATTAACTGCTGATGAGTTAGATAACACTTAAAACTATACTAAAACTAAGACAATAAATACATAGGGACGGAAAAAGGTGTCCACTATATCTATAAATAACCCCATGATCGCCCGGTGGTGTTTGGAATGATTCCCACACCCTTAACCAAAGTTTGGTATCAAGTTTGGGACTCATGGAAAACACCCCGCCCGAACCTGGGGTCATGACTCTACAATTAGCCCCTGTTGGACCCTTGAACTGAATGATAGCAAAACTCTGGTAGGTGGTATTCTCTCAGGGATGATAGAATTCTAACGTTTTCATGTATAACTCCAATAGGGGACATATACATGCTATTGGACTAATTAAAATCTTTTTGGGAACTGAAAACGTCCCTTAATAAACTGTTCCCGTGGTTCTTAAGGCGATTTACGAACTTTTCAGTCAAATTTAGCGAATACGAAGCAAGAAGTTGAATTTTGGCCTTCTCATAGATAACGGAGTTCGAATATATCTTTACAAAACTTTCATAGTTCCCGTTAACACAGAGTCTCAAACAGCTTCTTTCAAAAATCTCCAACTCCGCCATGACTGTTGGCGATATTGAAAACCATATGGGAAAGCCATAAAGCATCGCAGAACGAATGCAAACCTTGTAAATAAGCAATTTGTCCCTTTGACTCAGTTGTCTGTTTATGAAAAGTTTTGAGAACATGCCCTTGATGCAATTCTTCCATGCTCATTAAATTTAAACAGCTTGTTAATTGTAACCCCGAGGTACTTTATTCGATTCCTAAAGGGAATCAAAGAAAGATTCAATATTCTACTTTTCCTCACTACATCACGGGGACCCTTGCCCGAGGCATTGCGGAGACAGTTAGCCTCTGATTAAAGGGTATTAATTTTAATACCCCAATTTCTGTAAAATTCATCAAAAGATGATTTTGAACCTTCACTAAAACAATCTGTGGATCAGTATCATGTGCATAGACTAGCGAATCATCCGCGTAAAGTATATTCTTTGAATCGTTGTAGATGAGGAGGATCTCATAAACAAAATGGCCCCCTGTGGCACACCACAAAAAATGCCACCTGTAATTGATCTAGTACCATTAATTTCAACTACGAATTGTCTTTCCTTAAAATAGCTAAACAACATTTTATGGTTCACATTCCAGATCAATAAGTTTAAAAATAATACCATAGTGATAGGCTCGATCGAATGCCTTATCGATATCCAAAGACACTGCGACGGTACTTTTCCTATTTCGCAAATTACTGACAACTTCGTTTTGTAGGTAAGCCAAGGCGTCAACAGTAAGTAATTTTATAATATTCGATAACATTGAAATTGGACGAGAATTGTTAATTTGAAAATCATTTGGCTTTTTTTTTTGATGGGGTATGTTTTTGCAATTTTCCATATCTTAGGGAAGCAACAATTATTTATAGAATTATTAAAAAGGATGACAATCACCTCTACTGCGAATAACGGTAATTTTTTAATTAAGAAGTTAGACAAATTATCTAGGCCCGAAGATATTTTCGCGTAAGAGATTTAATGATTTCAAAAACTTCTGAAGTATTTGTGAAGTGGATACGATCATCTGGCGATAGAGCATTCGTGGTACCAGTAAACTCGTAAATATTGGCCGTGCGACTATTGATATATAAATCCACAGAGTCAGGAACCTCCAGTGTATCGACTCTCTCTGGGGTAACAAATTTATAAACGTTTGAAAGGTGCTGTCTGAAATGTTCAACTTTTTCGGAGTCTTCGGTATAAATGTTACCGTCTACGATTACTTTATCGAAAAATTTGGATTTTCCATTGCCGGTGAATTTAAAAATCCTTTTGCCAGGTATACTTGACTTTAAAAAGCTTTTTAATATGTTCTGGTACCACAAATCGCCTGCTCTTAAATTCAATTTCATCGGAGTGTCTATCCACTTCAGAGTTAATACAATCATTAAACCGTTACAGGGGCAAGATAATTACTAATTGATGTTTGTAATCGTCTCAAAGCATTCCAAATCAAGCTAATTTTATTTAAGTTCCAACTTAGAATTTCATAGAGAAACAATGTATTCAATTATAACATAACAATTTTTACAATGTTAATTATAATCACTGATGAAGGCTCTACGCCAGAAACCAGTCCAAAGGCAGAATAGTTGTTATTTTTATAAATATATGCTTTCTTCTTCGCTATCACGCACTATTAAAAACTATATTCCCCATTTTCCTCCATTAATTAAAAGAAAATCTAAGAACAATAAAACTGCTAATTGTGCAAAGTACGCTGATGAAATTGGATAACTTGTCAACTGCATTTAATTGACGTTTCTCAAATCTTAAAAATATCACAAAACGTTTGAGATATTTTCTTCTCCATTGCATGTAGACGTTTCCACTGCGCCAGAAGCTTTTCAGATGAAAATAATTAATTTTTAATGTAACAATGAGTTTAAAGAGGTTCATTAAACGACATCAACAATTGATTTTTATAACACGTATGTATATAACAGAGGAAAAATATCTTAATATTATTTGTTCAAAAAATTGTAAGCGACTTCGGAACTGCATGTGTTTGTGAAGCTTTTTTTTCCAAAATGAAATTGTAAAACTAAATTTTTCAAATAATTACACAGTGCACCACTAAAAATCTGATTAGGTTCAGACCACAAAATTGTGAAAGCTCATGATGGTAGTACTAAAACCCCAGCTGGGTTTTGTTTGGGTGGCAGCCGTTTTTTTTATAGCACTTTAAAGTTTTCGGAAGCGATTTGGGTCTTTCTATTGCTTCCCATGCCTGTATCTCGTAAGCTATTTAGAATTTTGCTTTGGCGCTTTCAACAAAATTGTAGCTATTGATTAGGCCTACAAAACATTACTTTATGTCAAATCAGTAATACATCATCTTCATGTTAAAAATAACCAAAAAAATAAAAAAAAAAATTGAATTTTTTTCCTTTTATTACAGTTTTTCGTTGTTATTTTGAAAGCCGTTATTTGTTAGACCAATCAGTTAGAAACAAAATTGTGGATACGAGAAAATCTAACAACTCTTTGATAAAATAAAGTCAAGAACAATTTAAGTCTTCTTCATCTGAGGTAATATCTGCCAATTCTATGTCCATTCTTTCATCGTTTTTGGTGTCTTTATCCTCGTAAGAAGAAATTTGTTGGCTCCACCAACACAACTCCGCAAGCATCGCATCTAATTTTTTTCCTTTAAATCGTTTTTCCATTGGCATGATAACCTGGTGAAAACGCTCTCCTTGTTCATCGGACTCGGTGGGTAACTGATTTGCGAATTGCTCAAGGTGATTGTTCAGGAAATGTAGTTTCAAAGTCATGGAAACCGAATAACTTGAAATGACTGTAGCATTTTCTTCACCAGAACTTTGAAGTCGTTGTCGCGGATCATTCCTAATACCCTTGCAATTACGGCTTTTAGTGCTTCCCATGCAACGAGATCATTTCCAAACAGCACATTTGTGAACTCTTGCCTTCAAATCAATTTTCGGATGTCCGGTCCATTAAGCACTCCTGTTTTAAGTAATAAGTGTTACAATTAGTAGTAACTAATAAAATATGTACATCAAATAATAAATTATAATTACCTGCTTTAATTTTCTGGTCGCTAATCTTAGGAAAGATTTGTTTTAAACAGTTAAAAGCAGCTTCATTGTTTTTGACAATAGTTTCAACAAATTTCTTGGTTATTCCCAGCTTTATATGTAGCGGTGGCAGCAATATTTTGTTGACATCCTTTATTAAGGGCTCTGCTGTCATACCTAGAGCTTCATCTAACACACCTGGTTCACGTTTTTTCCATGTATGTGAATAATGGTCGACCTTAGCGCGTGAGTCCCAACAGCAAATGAAGCAGTAATGTTTTGGCAAATCGTCTTTTATTCCTTGCAATATGTTGACGACTTTAAGATCGCAGCAGATCTTCCATAAATGCTCTTTATATCTTATATTTTCCAATATAACTTGCATTGTTGCATAACATTCAAATCAGTGCTGAACGCTACAGGAATTGACGGCCTTTTATTAGTTTTATGCAAAACCACTGCTTTTAAGCTTGTTACCTATCTATAAAAAGTCGCCAATCTTCAGCAACATACTCCGATTCCGATTTGATTCACTACGGCAATTATGTTGTTACAGTAAGTGTACGTATTTTCATTGTTGGTAACGAAGAAATACTGAAATTCCGATTGACGATTACGATATCCTGTGGCTTTAACACCAACATCTGTTTGTTGTTTTCTCTTCAGAAACGAAGTCAAAAATTCAGAATTACGTTGTGATAACCCCATTTTGGCGACCACATAGTTCATTTCGGCTTGTGTTACAGGTTTTCCATTATTCGGAGGTTCGTCGGGCTCAAACGGTGGATCGGAAGGATCAGTGTAAACAGTTCCAAAAGTTTGCGCTGTCATTTCAGTTGCCCTATCGGGACTCGCTGGTTTTGGTGGTTGGTTTGCGTCAGAATGTTCTTGTGGTAGGGAGGCATTGGGACCAGCAATATAACGTGCATTCAATGTCCTTTTTCGATTCATCCCGTTTTTAAAATTAATACATCCGCAGCACTTTTCTTTCAAATAACTGGCGTACCAAATGGCATTTTCTCCATTTTTTCTATTCATCCACTCTAGAATGTAGCAATAGCAACGTCGACATACGGTATTTGGCGTCCAAGGGCAATCAAACAAATCAGGTTGGTCGGCATAATATGCAAGATACGCATTTCTGAATTCATTTGTTAAATTGTTTTTTTATCTTTGTTTTAAACGTTTAGGCTCAAAGGAGCCACAGACATAGCCAAACAGATCAAGTTTACTGCACTTTTCCATTTTTAACCCACTTCTTTTTTCAAATGATCACTTCAATATTGCTTTTAATTTAAATTTAATTTTCACACAAAATATGCTGTTATTTGGGCACTTCAAACAATTTATTGCAATCAGAGAAGAGAACAAGCACAAAAATGAAATACAATTGATAAAATGAAACGATTCAAAAATGACTAGATTGAAGAAACAGTTACTCGGTCACCCAAAATATTTTTTTTAATTTCTGGTTATTTTTAACATGAAGATGATGTATTACTGATTTGACATAAAGTAGTTTTGTAGGCCTAATCAATAGCTACAATTTTGTTGAAAGCGCCAAAGCAAATTTCTAAATAGTTTACGAGATACAGGCATGGGAAGCAATAGAAAGACCCAAATCGCTTCCGAAAACTTTAAAGTGCTATAAAAAAAAAACGGCTGCCACCCAAACAAAACCCAGCTGGGGTTTTAGTACTAAAATCATGAGCTTTCACAATTTTGTGGTCTGAACCTCATCAGAATTTTCAAGCGTAAAAATGCTGCAGTGTGTTATAAACAATCTTTCGACTTCTGCTGATTTGAAATGCAATTTCCGCTTTTGATGCTTCATTTTCTGACAATGTGCAAAATTTACCTTTTTCGAGTTCACTTAGTTCCCAGTGTCATTTTGTTTATAACTAATATTTTAAATAAAATTAAATAGAATATGTTGTATTAAAACGCTACGAACAAGGAATTTTTTTTGCATTTGTGCTATACAATTCGACAATTAATTACGGTATTTCTAATTAATCGAAGTTTTGTATAATATAAGTTTATTTTTGGAAAGAAAACATTAATATAAATTCCAGAAATATATGATAATTATTGCATGCATAGTTCAAATTTTATAGAACATTGATTCACAGATTACCAAATGTGCTATCATTTAAGAACGCACTGTACTTCGAAATCATCATGGACTCTCATGGAAACTGAACACCATAGTGACAGGAAGGACTGAAGCGGGAGCTGAGTCCAAAAATGGTGGAACAAATGACAGAATAAATCGACCGTTCATTTTTTTAAAGAGCTTTCTAATTTTGTTCTGAATATTTTTTGCCAGTAAAAATTAGCAGATTTAATTAATTTTAATCGTTGAAAACAGGTTCCTCATAATAAAAAAAAAATATATGATTTGGAATTGCTTCTTCTTTACTTTCCAATGCCCACAACCAATTAATCTGTGGGTTTTACAATCACCTATTTCTATTAACTTCCTAATTGTTACAAATTAAATTTCTCATACTCTCTCAAAATTTCGTTTCGAGCTGGTTTTACTGGGAGTAAATTAAAATAATAAGTGTTTTACTACATATGGCGTTTTAACCTTTCTGTTTTTTAAAGGATAAGTGAAGATTATCTAAACTAAAATAATCTAGCCCATAAAAATAAAGTTTTTATTAAAACTCTTTCTTTCCTTATACATGAGTTTTGAATCTCTCCGTGACTGAGAGTGACTATTATAAAATTTATCTTTGGTCACAACAAGTCTGTGCACCAAGTTTCAGATTGATTGGATAAGGAGAAATGGGATTTAAATAACTCTGTGACTACGCGTGACTATGTCAAAGTTAATCTTTTTCACAGCAAGTCTATCGACCAAGTTTCAGATCGATCGGATAAGGGAAAATGGGTTTTAAATCACTCTGTGACTGTGACTATATCGACCAAGTTTCAGATTGATTGGATGAGGGGAAATCCGTTTTAAATCTCTCCGTGACTGTGCGTGACTTAGTCAAAGTTAATCTTTTTTTCACAGTAAGTGTATGGACCAAGTTTCAGATCGATCGGATGAGGGGAAATGACATTTAGATCCCACCGTGACTGTGCGTGAATACACCAAAATTAATCTGTAGTCACAAGACTATGGGCCAAGTTTCAGATCAATTGGATAAGGGGGAATGGGGTTGGCCCACGACAGACAGAGAGTATGAGTTTAAAGAGTTTAAAAAAGAATATAACTAAAGTAAGAAATTTTAAATGTGCTAGTATAGCCCAGCACTTGAAATTCGAGTGCAAATTCTAGGAAATATTATTTGTTCATTCAATTTTTGTTTTTTAATCGATATACATAAGTATATAAAAAATGTATGAATATTTAAATGAGCCTAAAGGTATGTTAATCAATTTTAGCAATTCACAAGTCAACACAGACCGTCTGATATATAATTTAAATCCTTCGCATTAACAGGGTGTAACGAATTATTATAAATATTTTATTTTATTTAATATATTTTTAAGACATATTAAACATAAATTTTATCATTCTCAGCTTGTCCTCCATATGAACTATAAATATGCCAATTTTCAATAGATTAGATTTTATGCAAATCTATTTTAAATCAAACAGTTCCTTATTTTTGTGAAATCTATCTATAATATTAATAGGTTAGGCGATTTCTTGTTACCGATGTTTTGTTCTACCGTTTTATCCCGATTTTGCCCAAACCTATATTATTTGAAAGGTATTTCTTTTTAGCTGTTCACCAGATTTACAGATTTTTATTTTTTTTATTTTGAGTAAATTGCATTTAAAGTTGCTACTAACACATACATAAAACAAACACATGTTTTCTTCATTCACAATAATAATAGTGTTGGTTTGTGAATTGGCTAAGTTGAAAAGTTGCCTAGAAATTGCGCTCGAAGTTTAAGCGCTGGAATCTGTTAGTAAATATTTAATGGCGTGGCGTCAGCCAACATAATGCCAGGTAATTACGACTTAAAGTCCCTCTTAAGCAACCATTGCCCACGAAATGGAGGATAGGGATAGCTATTTCATGATTAAATACTTAATATTAAAACGAAAGTTTATGTTACACAACCAGAATGCAGCAACCACGAGGACCACAATGCAAACATAAAAAACATTAGTTTCTCTTATTGAAAATTATAGAAGCACAGACCGTGAATAGAAGCAACGAAATTGATGCTTACTCGATGGATCGCAGATGACAACTATGTTTAAGTTTTTATTTTGTTGTTCACTGTGTTTAGTGTTTGATAAATAAAGCATCTGATCGAACGACCATCAGCCAACTGATCATATACATACATGTGTATGTGTATCACCTTTTAAACATATTGTGCAAGACTTGCAAAGTAAACATATAAAAAATGATTAGAATAAAAACTTTGCAACAAATAATAGGAAATACAGTAAAGCGTGCATTTGCGACGGTAAATAATACTAATGAACTTTTAAATAAGTATTTTTAATTGTATTTAATAACTTTAAAGCAAACTAAAACACAACCTGCACAGGTACGTATTGTGGAAGTTGGTCCTCGGGATGGCTTACAAAACGAACCAAAACTTTTGCCGGCTGCTGTGAAGATTTCGTTGATTGACCAATTATCAGAGACGGGATTGCAAACAATTGAAGTAACTAGTTTTGTCAGTCCCAAATGGGTGCCACAGATGGGCGACAATGCCGAGGTATTGCAAGGTATACGTAAAGTATCTGGCATTTCATATCCAGTATTGACACCTAATCTAAAGGGGTTTGAAAGCGCCCTACAGGCTGGAGCTCAAGAAGTAGCTGTTTTTGGTGCGGCTTCAGATGCATTCTCTTTAAAGAACGTTAACTGCACTGCAGCTGAGAGTATTGAACGTTTCGGGCCAATCTTAGAAGCAGCCAAAAAGAACAACATAAAAGTTCGAGGTTACGTGTCAACAGTTGTTGGTTGTCCATATCAGGGCGCTATAGAACCCAAGGATGTTGTTAAAGTTGTCGAGGCCTTATATGCAATGGGCTGTTATGAAATATCATTGGGTGATACTATTGGAGTGGGAACACCTGGTTCTATGCGTAGAATGTTGGACGAAGTGGTACGCGTTGTTCCCCCTGAACAGTTAGCTGTACATTGTCATGATACTTACGGTCAAGCGCTATCAAACATTCTTACTTCCCTTGAATATGGCATTTCCGTTGTGGATGCATCTGTTTCGGGACTTGGTGGTTGTCCATATGCACGCGGTGCTTCAGGAAATGCTGCTACCGAAGACGTTGTTTACATGTTGCACGGCATAGGCATTGAAACTGGAGTTGATTTGGAAAAATTAATCTCTGTTGGCCGTTATATATGTGAAGAATTAGGCAAACCTTCCGAGTCCAAAGTAAATCGTGCTTGGAAAAGTCCTCAACCATCTAAACAGTAAAGTTCAACAAAGTTTACAACAATTTCGTGATTTAAAATATATATATATATATATATATATAAAAAACGATGGCATTTATTTATTTATTGTTTTTAAATATAAAAAGTATAAATTATTATTGTTTAAAATACCGTTTACCCAAGAATTCATTATTAAAAGAAATAAAAAAATTAAAATGCAATTAAAAAAAAGAAAACATAAACACCCACATTCATACAACACTAAACAGAAAAAAAAATATTTTAAAATTTTTGTGCATCAATTATTGTATACATTGATACATCGCCAGACATCAGTGAGAGATCGGCTAAGCTAGCATTATTTCGCCGTGGTATATGGGATGTTTTTGTATCATCATCTGCTAATGAATTGGTATTAGATATCTTCAATGGTGCTTTAGACATGACGACTGCTGGAGATGGCAATTGGGTTTTTAAACCCCCTGGTATTTTAAACTTGCCATCGTGACGCAAAACGGCAGGCATCATTGCATTCTCAAGATACTTTTGTATTTTTTTACCTCCAGGAATAGTTACAGGTGTGCGCTCATCAACAATCTTAAAAAAAAATATATAAAACGGTTTAAAAACTTTGATAAAAATCTCGATAGTGCTTTCAAGGATTGATAAACTTATTTTTGTAAAATGCTAACATTGAGTTGATATTGTAAATTGATATACATATGTACATATCGCACCTTTAATACAAAACAGTCACGACTCAAAATTTTCAAATTTTCAGGAGAGGTAAAAAACTGTTTATGTAAAAATGATTGCATTATTTAAAAAAATTTGGTTTCATTATGAAAAATGTCCATTTTGAGGAAAGTTTTGCTATACTTTTTTTTTAATTTATATTGTATTTGTGGAAATAAAATATAATTTTGAGTTATGACTCTCTGACTGAAATTTTTTCATTTGACTAGTGATATTATCGCAAGTTGTGCCCCAGATATAACAGCATTTTCCTGCTAAAGAAGTCAGTTATGAGAAATAAATTTTTGCAGTAGATAGAAATGTGTGCTGTGAAATAATTTATGGAAAAAAGTCAATTTTGGAAAATTTTGAGTTGTGACTATTTAAGGTGGGATATATATATATATATACAGTTTGTCAAGAAATTGGTTGAAACTGATAAAAATTAATTAAAATTATTTTAAATGAAATGCAACAACAAATTCAGATTTTTCTAGTTTTTGTTTATTACATTCATATATTGATATACAGTTGGTGACAATACATTGGAAGCTTTTAAAAATTCTGAATTTGCCAATTTTGTTTTTTAATAATTTCGCGTAACGTTCTACTAAAATTATGTATTTTTGCGAAATCTCTCTTTGATTTGTTCTCTATCTAAAGATAACAAATTTGTTACAAAAAAACACAATTTAAAGCAAAAAAAATAGAAAATGATATGAAAGTAAATGTTTAAAATCTTAGCTTTCTTTCAACTGTTTTTAACACAATTTTCAATGCTTTTATCTTATAATTAATTATAAAATAATGGCAATAAAGTTTTGTGAAGAGTTAAAAACTAGAATAATAGATAATTTTACCGCTGGTCTTAAGCAAAAGACAATTTGTGAAAAATATTCCATGAGTAAATCCATAATTTCAAAAATTATCAAGAAATATCGTGAGATACGATGACGACTCAACATTTAGGCGGTAGGCCTCGTAAAACGAGTCAAAGACAAATGAATATAATAGCAAAAAATTAAAAAAAAAATGGCAAAAAATGCTACCTAAAGAGGTCATTAACAATCTGAAACTAAAAATATGTGCCCGAACTGTTTCTCGTCAGACAATTGAGGCTGATTTTGATTGTTATCGTCATTTAAAGAAACCACTGATACCATGAAAATAGTTTAGCTGAATAAAATTTGCTAAAGAACACATGAAGTGGTCAAGGCGGAATTGGAATAATGTTCTCTTTTCAGATGCGTGCACCTTTGCCAATTGTATTTCAGAAAGTATCAAATGTATTTCAGAAAATATCAAATACCAATTGAATTTCAGAACCAAAAAGCAGTTTACCCTACAACAACGAAAAATTGTAACTGTTTCTATCAGTAATTTGCAGTCAAAGAAAATGTTAACCAACATTTGGAATTACTTTTTATGCACTGAAAAATTAAATAAGGCAGACTCTCCATGGGAAGAATAAGAGAACTTCATTTTGTAACCAGCTACATACAATATAAAAACCCGGACAGGAATAGGGAATATAGTTTTGGCTGCATCGTGGAACTGAATTTTGAAGACAAGATTTTGAAAAACAGATTTATAGTTTACAAGAAATGTTACAAATGCATTCAGATTATTTTTCTGAAATTTATTTGATATTTTCTGAAATACATTAGATTATTTCTGAAATACATTTGATACTTTCTGGAATACATTTGAAAATTTCTGAAATACATTGATTTTTAATTTTTGAAATAAATTTGGAAATTTCTGAAATACATTTGATAACTTAAATAAATTTATTACTTTCTGAAACACAATCGACACTTTTTGAAATTCAACTGATGTTTTCTGAAATACAATTGGAAAAGCAGTAGACCCAAAATATACAAACAAAACTGTAAAGTTTGGCGGTGGCAATATTATGATATGCTTTTCGGGCCAAGGAATGGGTTCAATTGATGTAGTAAAAGATGCTTTAACTGGAATTGGATACAGGTAAATTCTAAACGACGTAATGTATTCATACGCGGAGGAAAATATGTCCAAAACACAGGTCAAAAGCTGTAAAACGAATGGCTACAATCTAATGCAGGTAGTGTTTTTTAATGGCCAGCCCAATCACCCGATCTCAATCCCATAGATAAACCATGGGAAATTTCAGATCGAAAAATGCGGAAACGAAACTACATAATTACATTGGCCAAGTCATCGCATCCGATATTGAGTAAAATCAATCGAAATTCCATATTTTGGTTTATTATTTAAAGAAGACGGACTAACATCAGCTCTCGTTTCACTTTTACTCTTGACTAGGGGCCGTAATTCATTAACTGTGACAGAGTAAAATTATTCTTAGTATTTTATGTTGGAAAATAAAGAAATAATTTTAATAGAAAATTTTCGATAACAAATGCGGTGATTTGGCCTCAGATCTCATAGAGGGAGTTAATTCAGAGTGGCATGGATATCATCAACAATTTAATTGACTCCATGCCTCGGCATTGTAAAGCAGAACAACAAAATATTGAAACCAAAAATAGAGGGAAAGTTTTCAATTATTGTATAGTAAAGGTTTACAATGTTTTGTCAACAGCATAAAAATTAATACTTTTAAGTTTTGATATGTTTCTTTCTCTGAAGTTAAGCTATTTTATATTAATGATTGAATTAAAAAAATGTCTTAGAAATCATTTTTAAAATAACATATAGTTTCAAGACTGTCGGGTTTATAGTACTCCAAATATTTTTTGTATGGGAGGTGCTACGCCCACCAAGCCAATCCCGCCCACTTTTGGTACGACTACTTAAATTAACAACAAATTAACGTGCAGAAAGTTTCAAGACTCTGGCCATCGTAGTACTCTAAATATATGATGATATGTACTTACCATGTATGGGAGGTACAACGCCCACTTGTTTGATCCCGGCCATTTTTAGCCCGACTTCTCACATTACTAAATATGTACTCCTACAAAGGTTCAGGACTCTTGCCATCATAGAGATCCAGATATATGATGTTAAAATTTTTTTTATATGTGGGAGGTGCCACGCCCACTTCGTATATTAAAAAAATATATAGCCTATTGTACTTTCCCGATACAAACTTACACACTGTGAAAATTTCAGGAAGATCGGTCTTATGGTTTAGCCACCTATTAATGTCAAACCCACAAACAAACAAAATTCATTTATATACGTACATATGTATATGTGACCTTCTCCGAGAAAAGTGATCTAGTGTGTGAAAATTAAGTTTTGAGAAAAAAAAACGCATTTAAAGTTTCTACACCCTTTTAGGTGCCAGAATCCACCGTTTTTGACACAACTCGTTTTTTGACACACTATGTCCCTTTTCTCGGAGAAGGTCACATATATAGATAATAAAATTAAAAATACGGTTACTGATAAATGTTGGTGATTCAACCCGAAACAGCTGTATAACTTGTCATGCAGAATATAGATCAATTTTTTAAACAAATGTGCCGATGTTTTTTGCTTTATTTTAAGTAAAAACATTTGATCTTGGGCGTGATTAATTTCTAACTCAATCATTAAAATGATAAAGATCGAAAATAAGATGTTAATATTTTATTCTTTTTTTAAGTAAAAACAAGTAAGAAAATTATAGTCGGTCTAGACCGACTATACGATACCCTATACCATGCGTTTAGAAACCCTATCTCTTAGGCCCAACTAACTGGGCATTGAAAATAAGCAAAAACCAAATTTGAGTGGGATTTTTATTAATTTTTTTGGCTGCAGATATGAAAAAGTTCATATCGGATGCTATATCTATAAAGGGACTAGGTCCAAAAATGGACCGATCCTCATCATGTTTGGTAAAGTCTCTTGTATTTTGCAAAAATATGTACAAACAAAATTTGAGAAGAATCAGTGCAATATTTTTGTTTTTTAATAGATTTAAGTGAAGATCGGGAAGCAGCTCTATATGGGGTCAAAGGGATCATTTTTGGACTACTCATTAGTGGATGTAATGAACGCATACAAACCCAATTTGACTAAGATCTATATGACAATTTGGATCTTATGGGAATTTATGTCGATTTCATATGGGTAATTTGTATGGGGGCTAGGTCTGAACATGGACCGATTCTCACCAATTTCAATAGCGTTCATCCCATGGCCGATAAAAGCTTATATACCAAATTTCATCAAAATATATTCATATTTGCGACCTGCAGTTTGATTACAAGCTTTACATGGACACACAGACGGACGGACGGACGGACGGACGGACATCGTTAAATCAACTCAGAAAGTGATTCTGATTCGATCGGTATAATTAAAGATGGGTCTAGGTCAAATATTTTTGGTTGTTACAAACAGCAGCACAAAGTCATTATACCCAAACCACATAGTGGTATAGGGTATAAAAACCCTAACACATAAAAACAAAGTTTTTATTAAAACTCTTTCTTTCCTATGAGTTTTGAATCTCTCCGTGACTGTGTGTGACTTTGCGTGACTATTTTAAAATTAATCTTTAGCCACAACAAGTCTATGGACAGATCGATCGGATGAGGGGAAGTGAGGTTTTAATCACTCCGTGACTCTATGTCAAAGTTAACCTTTTTCACAGTAAGTCTATCGACCAAGTTTCAGATCGATCGGATAAGGGGAAATGGGTTTTAAATCACCCGTGACTGTGCGTGACTATGTCGAAGTTAATCTTTCTTCACGGCAAGTATATCGTCAAGTTTCAGATTGATTGGATGAGGGGAAATCCGTTTTAAATCTCTCCGTAACTGTGGGTAACCATGCGTGACTGTGCGTGATTAAGTCAAAGTTAATCTTTTTTTAACAGCAAGTGTATGGACCAAGTTTCCGATCGATCGGATGAGGGGAAATGACATTTAGATCACTCCGTGACAGTGCGTGACTACCCCAAAATTAATCTGTAGTCACAACAATACTATGGGATAAGGGGAAATGGCGTTGCCCCATTACAGAGAGTTAAAAAAAAGTGTTCAAAAACACAAAAAAAATTTTAAATTAATAACTATAAGATCCCAGCCCTCGAAATTCGAGTGCAATTTTTTTTTTTTTTTTATTTAATAAATTATTTTATAAGACCTAAAGGTATGCTAATCAAGTTTAGCCAATTCACAATTCAACACTTTTTATTGTCGTGATGGTAATACAAAACGCTAATGTAAAGTTGATTGTGCACGCATAACTTTCCTCAATCTGTACGTTAACTTTCGTGTTACATAATGTAAAGTTGGTTGTGCACGCATAACTTTCCTCAAACTCAACGAATTTAAACAGTTCTGAGAGTGAAACGATCAAGATCCATTAATTAGAAGAGGAGCTATGAGAATTCGAATTTCTGAGTGAATGTGTCCCATAAGAAATGTACAGGGAAGAATCGCGTTTGAGTAAACTTGAGTAAGGTGGGAGTTGAGTAAATTTCAATGATTGAAGACATATCTGTATATCTAAATACCTTTCATTAAACAAAAGTGGAGGAAATCGGCCGGATAGAACGGCCAGACGGACTGACTTTAGTTTTCATAAATTTTTTTAATATATAAGATAAATTTTATGTTGCATTTTTTTTTTTGTATTATATTTTGTTTGAAATTTCCATTGTATTGTCACTGACTGTATGTAATAACAAAAACGAGCGATAGCCCGACAGCTAAAAAATTAATAAATTAAAAGTTAATGTCTGAATTGAGACCGTCCGAAAAGTGCTCGTAAAACACAGGGATCACTCACGAGTCCCTGGAAAATGAACATTACTCTCAGCCCGAAACATCGAAAAGACTTTTTTCTAAAAAAAACACTTCCTCCTTCTGCAGGAGTATTACATGGGTCCAATAACAAAAAAACTGTCTTCCGACATAAGAATTTTGGTGGGTGCGACAAAACTGATCTTTATCGAAATATTTGTTATAAAAATTCTATTAATTATGATCTCTAACAGATACATATATTTGTAAAACGAAAACAGAACAATTCTTTCTAGAACAAAATAAAGCGATTTGGCTATAATTACATACGGGTTATTACAGTGGGTATAAAATCTGAACGTAATGTTGCCGGAATGCAAAGCTCAAAACCCAGATATGAATCCCGTTGAAAATCTTTGGACACACTTAACGAAAAACGTGGTGAAAAGATCTTCAAAAAAAAGGAGTTAGTGAAAGATAACAAGAAAAGCCGATATTAGGATATTTCAAAGTTAATTGTTTCAATGTTAAGACAGTTGCAAAATGTAATTGATGCAAACGGCCACAAAGCAAAATATTAGGTTGCAGTGAATCTTTCCCTTGTTATCATTAATTTTGCAAATAATTTTTTGACACTTCAGAAATTACCTTCTTCGTTTTACTTTAATATTTTCTATTATAAAACTGAAATCTAAAAAAGTGATTGACAAATTATCAATTTGTTATTTTAAACGTTTGTCAAATGAAACAAATATTTTTTTTTTTTCATTATGCAAACAGTGTATATAACTTATAGAATTGTACAAAGTCATAGTACTCCAGATATTTTACTTTGTCTGATATTTTACTTGGTATGAGAGGTATTACGCCCATGTTAACTTTTAGCATATTCTTAGTCCGAGTACTCACAATGACAAATGAACTCGTATTATTGCAAGAGTCCACCACTGCAGTGCACTGGAGCGTTGCCGCACATTTTTGGTGCGAATACTCAAACCAATAATATATGGACTCAAGCAGTTTCGTCAAAAGAATTTGTTCTAAAAATATATTGTAAACACATATTCTGAATATGAACCAAATTCTACCACAAATACAATACATCTAGACATATGATCAAAATACCTTAATTTTTTTTTATTGTACTGACGAAATTATACATGAAACTTCTATTTTATCTATAATATATATAGGCTAGGCGATTTCTTGTGACCGATGGTTTGTTCTACCGTCTTATACCGATTTTTACCAAACGTATATTATTTGAAAGGTATTTCTTTTAAGCCGTTTTGCAGATTTACAGATTTTAAATTTTTTTTCTTTATTTTGAGTAAATTGTATTTAAAGTTGCTACTAACACATACGTAAAATTATACAATGCTATGTGTGTGTTTATTAAATTTGTTAATGTGTTTGTAATAAAAATGTGTTTGTTTTTTGTGTTGATTTGTGAATTGGCTATCATTGATTAGCATACCTTTAGGGTCTTTATTTAATGAAAAAATAAAATTTCCTAGAATTTGCACTTGAATTTCGAGTGCTGGAATCTGCTAGTTTCAATATTTACAATATGGCAATGATTTTTTTTATTGTATTCAATTCATCTTTATTTGCAATCTAATTTACAAAAATTAAAATAATAAGCAAATCTTATAAACATTCAAATTAACTGAGATAGTGAATTCCATCCAATGAACTCAGTAAATAAAAAATTAAAATAAAAATTATAAATTATTTAAGCTTGAGGCCAGTTTTTTTGCATTTTTTGTTGTTGTTTATTATTCAATATTTCGCTATCCTTTGGATAGCATCTTCAGGAATATTATTTAAGAACAACAATTCAAACTAACAAAAATGTGTCCTTACACTTACATTTCATATTGTACTCATGTAAATGTAAAAGTGTAAGGACACATTTTTGTTAGTTTGAATTATTGTTACTCATTAAAATTCCTGAAGATGATATTCAAAGGATAGCGAAATATTGAATAAAAACCAACAACAAAAAATAAAGAAATGGCCTCAATAAGGTCGGAAAACACTAGTATTTATTATTAAAAGAAAAACTTTTATTATTTACATATTTAAATGCATATTTATATCTTATTTTCTAAAGTGTAGGTCAAGTATATGGAACCTTTGCAACCTTTTTATTTCATCACTATCATCTTTTACGTTTGTAATTTTAAGATCATTGTGTATATTGTTATTAGTCATAAACCAGGGTGTATTTGTTAATTTCCGTAATGTTTTTGATTGATATCTCTGCAAAATTTGAACGTTTGAATTGCTGGTAGTCCCACAAAGTTGGACACTATAAGACCAAACTGACTTAAAAATGGTTTTGCATAAGATTACTTTATTTTCTAAACTTAATTCTGATCTTGGATCTAACAGCCATGTATTGGCTCGTTTCAATATTTAATTCCTCCGTTTATTTTTAACATGTTCCTTCCATGTAAGTCTTCTATCAAGATGAAGACCCAGATACGTTATGTTGTTACTTATCGGTATATTGGCACCGTTTAAGTATACAGGTGGAAAATCATTTTTTCTTAACGTAAATGTAATATGGACTGACTTTATTTTACTTAAACGTTCCATTTTTTTAACCAATTTTCGATAATATTTAACTCATTTTGTACCAATTCAGAGGCTACAATTGGTGATTATTTGATGCTAATATAGCAGTGTCATCTGCATTTGAAAATGAAAAGTAAACCACAGGTACTTCCCCGATGTTTTTAATTCATGTATGTTTTGCTTTGAGTTTAAGTCTCAATAAAAACTCAAATTGAAATTGAATTGTTTTGCTTTGAAGTGCTTTGAAGAACTGGACAAAATAATAAGTAAATTTTTTAATTTCTGTTGTTTTAAAAATCGTCAATTTTTTTTTGCAAAATTTTATTTTATTTATGTTTCTATTAACAAAATAAAGCGAAAATTTCGAGATTAAGAAATACAGGCGAAACTTTTCGTTCTATTGCAAAAATCCTGAGTCGGTCGTTATGTTTTGTGCAGACTGTTTTAAAAACAAACACTTTAATTGAAACCCGCGTAAGACCGTGTTATCACTCTTGCAAGAAAGGATCCTTTCGTATCTCCAAGAGCCAAATATAGGCAATGTGATCTATTTCCGAACGGTGCGTCGCAGACTACAATATGTTAATTTACCTGAATAGCCAGAGTTCCTTTAATACGACAAAAAATTGAAACCCATCCAAAAAATCATATAAATTGGTCCGGACCAAACGGTGAACGCATTATATTGGGAAGCGACGAAACAAAAATAAATTTATTTAGATATAATTCCGCCCGTAATGTTCGACGGATAGAAGTTACGCAAGGGTTAGCTGTCAAACGAACTGTCATACTGCGCTTGAAGAATAGATTCACACTTCAATGCAACCAAATTACCCAAATTTAGTTTGAAATTGCGCAACTTATAGACGACTTCGTGATTTTTATGGCGCACATAATCGTCCATCTGAGCAAGGCATCCGCCGATCTGTGGATAGATTTCATACCTCATTCTCTCTTCGTCAGTCGTAGGAATTGGGGCTGTCTGTCCACTATGTGGAAAATTTTGCATAAAAATCTTTTGCTGATTGAACTCTAAAGCAGTTGGAAATTGGCACGATATTGTGTTCAAGGATTAGGCTCATTTTTGGCTTAACGGGTTAGTAAATAAACAAAATTGCCCCATATGGAGTGAGACCAGTCCACAGCAGACCCTTCAGACTCCAATACAGCGAGAAAAATGCATCGTTTGGTGCGGTGAGGTCAATGAAGATCGTTAACGCACCATGAGCAATGATTGTTGTTTGAAAATATGGATGACATTGATCCGGGCGATGTGATTCCAACGTGCATTACGGCGACCGCAACCATCGACTTATTGAAATAAAAATTTGCGATAGTTTGATTTCAAGAAATGGACCTGTCAATTGGCCTCCAAGGTAGTGCCTTACTGATAAACCAGCAACAATTGATACCTTAAAGGACATTCCTGACATACGACTAGCAATACTTGAAAAATACGCACAAATTGGACAGAATGAGCTTCGTCAAGAACAGCCGCGGTGGCCATATGCCCGAAATCTTTTTCAAATGTCAATACCATGTTTGATCATTCGATTAAAACAAAATTTTTGATTAAAATTAAACTTTTTGTGTTATTTTTCCACTTTCAAGTTCTATCGGGCGTGCTGTACTCTTGTTTCCAGTAGGCCAAGAAAAGTGAACAAAATTATACAAATTAATAGTGAATATACCGGCTACTAATAAAACAGCCAATATCATTAAATAATGACCAACTTGTATTATATCGTTTTTTAGTTACATTTACTGAATGTACTTATTATTTCGTCCAATCATATGGACTGACAGTTATTTTTGGTTTTTTTTTTTATTGTTTTTTTTACTTATTTATTTTATGTTATATGCTGTGAGAAAAAATATGATTTTTAAACTAATTTTGACTTAAATAAATATTTGCCTGCGACCCATTGAATAAATTATATAAGGTTGTACTTATTATTTTTAACATACATATGTGTCAAAAAAATATACTTATCGGAGCACTAAATGAACACATTTATTATCCCGCATACATACGCTTTAACGTTTTTATAACGTTTATACATATTATTTGCTTTTACTTACGTGTTTTAATTCTGATGAAATATATGCTTTTTTGGGTAGAGTTTTCTGTACGGCACTTAGACCCGGCAATTTTGAGAGTCCAGATGTTTCCGATGTATTTGAATCAGTTTTGAATTTAGGATGGTACAAACGAGATTCATTTTCAAGTTCGCGAAAAGCAGTTGAATTTAAAAAATCCGAATTTTTATTTCTACTCTTCATCGAGGCCATAAGTGGTGTTGTTGCGGTCTTTTTCATATATGTACCAATCGGACTTACGACGTGTGAAAATTTTTGCTGTTTGCTTAACAGCTCCTTGTGGCGTACATGTGTTAATGGTTTAGTAAAGATATTCAGTTTTGGAAAAGGTTTTGTTATGTCATTTTCAAATCGCTTTTTCGAAGAAGAACCATTATAATTTGATGGTGTTTTCTTAGCAGGTGTTATATAACCAGACGATGTAACTAACATAAATGAAAAACAAAGGTATGAGGGAAGCAAATAAAAAAAAATTTTTTTGAAAGAAAATAAAAATACCTTTAGAGGCAGAAGATGTAATATGTGAGGTTGGTATCCTTTTAGTCATCGGGGAATTTGGTTGAGTTTTAAACGATTTAATTTCAGATGCATTCTTTGTTTGTTTAATCTGATCCGGGATTTGTTTTGCGGCAGCTTCAGCTGCCATATATTCCATTCCTTTTTTGAGCATGTACTCTACTTCCTCCATGGTATCATTAAATTGCATAGATTTATTAGAAGATTCTTTTATTTTACCAACATTTTCTTTGTTTTCCTCAAAGGATTCATTAAAACTATATGTATCTTGATTAAAACTATTTGAAATTTTTGAGGTTTGTTCTGATTTGACTTCTACATAATTATTGTTTTCCTGCTCCTCCCCATTCGCCTCTGTTCCAACAATATCATCCTCATCGGATAGTATTTCAATTATAGATTCATCGAGGATATTATATGAAACTAACTCACTTTCTGACTCCCCCAAATCACTGGGCACATCACCATTAGCTATGGTAATTTCTAGTACTGAAGAATGGGGAGAACGTTGTAATGGGCCAAATGTCTTCTCTAAATCTATTAAATCCATTGATAAATCATTTTCATCCGATATATTTTCTTTAGAATTCTCTTCATTCAAAGGTATTATATTCGAAACGTCAGTTTCAATTACTTCAATTGATGGCTTGTCAGAATTTTCTGCATTTAAGAGGTTTGCTTTGTCTAGGACAGAAAACAAAATGTGATCCACATCAATTACTTCCAACCGTTGTTCAGGTTCATTTGGAACATAAGACCGCTTACTGCCAACAGTGGAATCATGAGCAGTATGGTATACACTTGAAGATACATCAGTGGTAGATTCTTTTGTTGCTGTTTGAAAGCTCATCTGCGATGATACATCCGAATTTGAAGAGTCTTCAGGAGCTTCTTCAATGATTGTTGAAGGTCTTAATAATCCAACCATTTTTACTGGTGATGTTTGATGTACGGTTTCGCAACATATGGTATTTTCCCAAATCCGTGATGGCTCCTCAACATCGTCCAATAATGTGCAATTGTTTAGTTTTAATAACAATGGATCTTTAAAATTTTAATCGTAGAAGAATATCCGATCCTTTTTTATATTTCAATGTTATTTACACTTACCTCTTTCATTACCGTGAATCAGATTTATATCGGCACTAAGTTTTTTAGCATTGCTCAATATTTGTTCCCTGTTATCGCTATGTAAATATTGGAATAATGTACTATCAGGATCAGACGCCGTTTTGTCGCACATTTTTTCTAAAGCTTCAAAACTTTCATCTGATGTTTTTTGCCAAACGATTATATTTTGATCATTTTGTTCATCGCCTCCTTGAAGATGTTTAAATAATGTACTGTTTGAATCAGATGCAGTTTTTTCACACATTTCATCTGATGTTTTTTGCCAAATTGAAGAATCTTGTGTATTTTGGTCCTCATATCTGGAATTATCGTAGATGAATACTGGTCGGTTCATTGTTTCTTTGCCTTCTTCAACACTTGTCGATGTGGATATTGTTGTGCTTTGTTGTTCGCCTTCCGAGGTGTTGATCTGATTATTAAGACAATTTTGTTCTCCCAAATTAAATTTAACAGTTTTTTGTATCTTTTTTTGTTCCAGCAATATATTTTTTAAATCATCGCCAATATCCAAACTATAGCGTTGGGTTTCGGTTACTTCAGCAGTTTGTTGCAACAATACTGGTTTGCTGTTTAAAAAAAATTATTTTGAGTTGGCAAGAAACGAGGTTTTCCAATTGATTGATATAAAAGTCAAACATAAAATATTTAAATAAAAAAAAAACTATAGTTTCAAAGAATATAGATTATATGTACATATATCCCACGAAATATGCCGCAGAAATCAAATCATTACATTATTTAAATAAAATTTAACAACAGCAAATACTTTGGCAAGCTCGACTTCAACTATGACATATCCTATATAATAAGCAAGATCCTTAGGATAATGTATCCTTTTATAATCAAAGTTTAAGAGGTTATTATTAGGAAAAAATACCAAAGCAATATTTCACGCCGTTATATTCTATTGTGTGGTTTCGTCAACGTCCGCAAATTGATTGTTAAACTACCAGGGCACTATTCTACTTGACGTTTACATGCAGTAGCAATCTTTGAACTCGTCCTTGGAATAAGGTGAAGGTGACAATTTGACCTACAATTTTAACGAAAATATATGGATATATTAATGAACAGGTCTCATCATAATTTCATTTGTTTAATCCTTTTAACTTATATCCTTGATACATAATGGTTTTATTTGCCTTTTCGATCTAAAACAATAAATATCACCAATTTGGAAAAATTTCAAAACAAATAATTATCTAGTTAAATTATACATTCATTACAACCAACACTACAAAATACATACAATATAAACTACACCTCCGAGAAATTTATTAAATGTAATAATAGTATATATTTAATAAACCAATTACCGTTCCATAAATAGAAATTTCTTAATATTTGCCCGCCAAGTTTCACTTCTTTGAAATTTTTCCAATCCCGACATAATTTTTAACAAGTAACAATAACAAAAAACAAACACGACATTTATATCTTACAAATGCTTACATAAAAACAAGTGGGATTGAATTTACTATATACTTTTTTTACGACAGCTGCAGCACGTTAAAAATAATTTTAAATAATAATGCCGCAACACAAAAACTTGACGAAACAGTAGAGCCAACATTGAAAGTTTTATACTATTCTCCATAGCCACGGTTGATTTTCAATTTTTAAATTGAAGCGATGTTTAGTTGATATGTGTGTTTTTCTTTTTTTTGTCTTTGCAATGTAATTATTCAAAGAAATAAAAAGTTATTTTAAAAAATTTTAAATATATTTTGTTGTTTTAAAATTTTAAATCTTACATTTTGAAAATGTAAAACAAAATGTGAATAACATTTAAACTCTTTTAACCATAAGTTTGAAGTTTATTAAATCAAATAATAATAAGTAAATCATTTCTTTAAAAAACAAAAAAAGAAACAAAAAATAGCAAAACTTAAAAAGATAAGAAATTTCAAAGGTTAATAAGTGGTATGTTACCAAAAACTAAGAAAACTTACTAGCCTGCAGTAACTGGATATTTTTTAAAATTAAAAAAAAAAAATGCATAAAAGACGGCTATAATGTTGTTAAATGGAGGCGACGTATGTAATTTATAGAAAATGTTTAATTTATAGTTTATCAAGTCTTCGAAATTTTCTCAACATTTTTGGTTTATTTTAAACAAATATTCTCTGTGTACCTATTTAAAAAAAAATATATATGAATTTCAAAAGGCAATGCGACACAGACCTGCTTTGTTCAAAAGCTTTCTTAAGACGGAATGAAATTGTTTACTTTTACACTTTGGTGAGTATTTTTGTTTTCGTTCGGCTGTATACATATAAGAAGCCGAACACCAGCGTGTTTGGCACGGCCTTCACTGATATAAACGTGTGTATTTTATTTATGACAGGCTGTGTTCGTGTAGCCGCTGTCGTCTATGTGTTTCATGCATGTATATGAACATTGTCATTGTCGAGACGCGAGGATCGATCTGGCAACACGATTGATGACGACGTGTTTTTTGCGCTAAGAGTTTATAATTTTATATTTTTTTTTACGAAAAGTCTTTTTTACCTTTAATTAATTCTTAAAAGTATTACTAATAATCACATTTTATTGTGTGGCTTATTGAAAGGCTAAGGCTTTATCAAGATGCTTGATGATGATGACGGCGATATATCAAACCAAGGATTGCCTTTATGTGATGATGAAAATTTGGCGGCCAAGAGAAAGAGACTGGAGAGCATTATATCTCCAACAAAGATTAATATGAATCAATCAAACTTCCGACCACAATTGGATTATGACCGTGCTTCCATCAGTCAAAATAGATTTGCTCTTTTGGGTGAACTGGAGTTTCAGAATACAAGCAACGACAATGGCGGCATTAAAAAGAAAATGGCGGGTGTGAATTCTGGCACTGTTGATAAAGATGCTACTGCAACTAGACAAACGTTTTGTCCGCCAATTTTTTTGTATAACGTCAACATAACTCATCTGGTTTCTCAACTTGAGGCTAAGTCACCCAAAATTATTTACCAAATCAAAAACGTAAATAAACAAAAAAGCAAACTCTATATTGCAGATACGGTTCTACACACAGAAATGATGACACTCCTTAGGGAAAAAAAGATAAAATCATATTCTTTTACCCCGAAGGAATTAAAACAAACTTCCCTTGTATTAAGAGGTTTGTATTACAAAACTGATTTAGATGACATGAGATTAGATGAAATGGTACCTGATACTGTCAGCAATGTAGCTAAGTTTACGACAAATTCTTCAAGAAAAAACAACACTGATACTGGGGTTTTTCTAATATCATTAGCACCTGGTAAAAAACTAAGTGACGTAGCAAATATAAAACATTTACTCAACCAAACTGTGATCTGGGAAAAGCCGAAGAAAAAGAACAAGGAGATGCAGTGTCATAGATGTCAGAATTGGGGTCATATAGCACGAAACTGCAACTCAGAATATAAATGTGTAAAATGCGACAAATCTCATTTACCTGGTGAATGCGAACATATTCAAACCGAAGGATCGAAGCCGATTTGTGTAAATTGTGGCGAGTCAGGATATCCAGCGAGTTGGAGGGGCTGTGAAAAATATAAAAAGTATGTAAAAAACAAAATTGAGCGAATCAAAAAAAATCGCGATGAAAAATTATTAATAAATCGTAATGTTAAAAATGCCATTAGCTCGCAGATGGTGGCACCTGGTTTAACCTTTGCCAGCCTCTTTCAGCCAGAACAAAACCAAAATTCAGTACCCATTAAAAAAAGACTCCCCAATTATTGAAGAGTTCTTAAAATGAGCAAATTTCTTTCTCTGCAAAAGACAGAGGCAAAAGGCGAGTTCTTGCGTCTTTTAAAAAAAAATAAACAACTATGGCCCATAAAATTTTAAATTTCCTTTCATTTAATGTTCGTTCTATTGTTGACTATAGTCACCAAATTGACCTTTTTAATACCCTTTCCCATAACAATATTGACGTGGGATTTATTCAAGAATGTCACTTAAGAAATAACCAGAAAATACAAATGAAGGGTTACAACTTTTTATACGACAACTCAGATTTTTGTGTGGCTATTGTTATTAGAGACTCTATTGCCTATAATTGTGTTCAAATTGATAATATCGGGCTTCAAGTTAAATTTATTCAAATAAAATTTAAAATTGAAAATACAATAAAAAATTTCTTAATTGGATCGATATATATTCCTTGCAATATAACTGCGTCAAAACTCTACAATTGTCTAGACAAGATTTGGGAGACCGCTCGCAGCTTCGATGGCTTTATTTTAGGAGGAGACCTGAATGCCAGGCATCCATCCTGGGGTGATTCTTTGGAAAACTGTAACGGGAAAGTTTTACACAACTGGTTAATGGATCATGTGTTAGATGTTGTTCGCATATGCGACTCTGCACCTTCTTATCCCAATGGACCCTCCTTCTCGGACCACTACCTCCTAAGTCCCCATCTTGTGAATATGGAAATCCCTAACTTCCAAATATCGAGCAGCCCATCATTCTCAGACCATTTCCCGATCAAATTGACTTTACAAATGAAACCAAGCCAAATTATTCTTAATAGTCCTAGGCTTTTTACGTCCTATAAAAAAAAAACTGGCCCCAATTTCGTCGTGACTTAGAACATTTCGATAACGACGATTCGACCCCAGTGCTGTGTTCGATTACTCGATGTTTTGATCGTAAATAGTATATTGAATCATGGTTATTAGTTGTATGCGTCTTACGTCGATTGTATGTCCGCGAAGAATTACTGCGTTCTAGTTTTTTTAACGTTCGTGGTTCATGGAGGATGGTTTATTTATATTTGCAATGGTTGCATTTTTCATAAGTGGAATGAGTCGGGTCGGGGTTTTTAAAGAATTTCAGGACATCTTTCTGATTTCATCTGATGTCATGACATTGGGATTTATAGTGCTGAATGTTATAAATGAAACTGATTCGGTTAATGTTACTTGGACATTGTCATCGAATAGGCAGAAATTTAGAAGTAATAGATGTGATCTGTAAACGGTGTTGTAATTTATAATTTAAACAATAAGGGCTATAATCTACATGTTCATCTAAGTCTGTTTGAATGCATCATAACGTCACATAAAGTGCAAAAGGCTACAACTATTAGTTTACAATTTATTTAATAAAAAAAAAATGCTTCAAACATATAAATAGAATTATTAAAAACCTATTTGTTTCTTTTAGATGATTTCGTTGAAGAAATCGGAAATGAAACTACACAAACATGTTGCGAAGGTGCAGTTATCGAAGAAGGCTGCAGTGAGTACATATAATAAAATGTATTTAAATATAATTTATTTCGAAATCAAATTTATTTTCTGTAGATACTTTAGTTGACGAGGTAGCAACTAAAGATGTTGTACGTTCGCAGATAAAAGAAAAACTGCAAATATTAGATGTGTGTATTGCTCCAGCAAAAATGTATATGGTGGATCATTACAATTCGAAACTATATGCAAGAGCACCACCCAAAAATGTAAGTAATGGTAATCAGCAACAATTAATACAATTTCTTCAAAATAATGATTTCGAAGCAAATAAGGGATACGGAAAAGAAATGCATACGCCGAATAATTAAAATTCGAGACTGTATGCAAGCGCAACACCGAAAAATGTAAATAATGATAATCAACAACAATTAATGGAATTACCTGAAAATTTTGATTTCGAAATCAATAAGGAATACGCAGAAGAAATGTATACGCCGTATCATTACAATTCAAAGCTATATGCAAGAGAAACACCAAAAAATGTAAATGGTAATCAACAGCAAATAATACAATTTCCTGAAAATAATGATTTCGAAGGAAATAAGGAACACATACAAGAAATGTATACGCCGGATCATTACAATTCACAGCTATATGCAAGAGAAACACCAAAATATGTAAATGGTAATCAACAGCAAATAATACAATTTCCTGAAAATAATGATTTCGAAGGAAATAAGGAACACATACAAGAAATGTATACGGCAAACCAGTACAATTCGAAATCATATGGAAGAGTAACACCAAAAAATGTCAATAATGATAATCAACAACAATTTATGGAATTTGCTGAAAAAAAAAGATTTTGAACCACATAAAGAATACGCGCAAGTAATGTATACGCCGAAACATTACCATGCGAAATCATATGGAAGAGCAACACAAAAAAATGTAAATAATGGTAATAAACAGCAATTTATGGAATTCCCTGAAAAAAAATATTTCGAAGCAAATAAGGAATTTAAGTTAGCGGTCATGAGGAGGGCCATCTCAACAAATGGCGAACCCATAGACAGGTGGGACGTTATGGGTGAGTTTGTGGCGACTCGAATGAGGCAAATGCCAACAGATCAACAGTCAGTTATAGAAACAAAAATTTTTTTGTCGATGTATACGTAAAGTCTTGCATCAACATTTTTTTTCTTGATTGAATCTTTCCAATTCAAAAGTTGTTATTTATTTTTAATTATTTATTTGCAGATTTCACTTAAAATTTGCAAATTGTAACATTATTGTTATCAGGGTTCATAAAAAAAACACACACTGAATAAAAAACTCGTACATATATGTAAACAAACATAACTTAGACCAACACCCACATATTTTTATTTTGATATCAATTATGTTTGTTTTTAAATTTTCTTCGGTACTAAAGACAATTATGACTTGTGTTCGTTTCAATATTTCGATATTTACATGAACATTTTTCTATAACGTTTTTTTTTTCTCGATCATACATAAACCACACACATTCGAGTGTTGCTTTATTTGAAGTTCGTACGTGTACTGGTACGTGTACTGAAAAAAAAAAACAGAACATGTACAATAAACAGGTTCGAGCAAGAACAGTATATTATAGAGGATGTGCAAACCTGAATGGGGACGGTGAAACCTGAATCTAGATTTAAGAGAAACATGTTGATTTATATGTATATATAATTTTTTATCTATCAACAATGTTTCTGTGTATAACATAATAGAAAAATAGTTTTAGAATTTTCAATGCAATGAAATATATAATTATTTTATATAATTTATTTTCATGAGTTGCTATTTAAAAAAATCATAAAAAATTAATATAAATAAAAATTAATTTTAAATAAATAAACAAAACAAAAAAAATTTTTTTATTACTTGTAATTGGGATTTGAACATGGGAGGAAAAGTTTTTTTTGCTTTCATATCATGTACATATATATAAATATTGTTCAATTTCAGCTATTAACTGCTTAAATTCGTTGGGTTTGAGGAAAGTTATGCGTGGAGAATCAACTTTACTTTTACTGTACGTTGACTTATCTTGGCATATTTTGGCATTAGTGTACGTTAACTTCTCTTGGCAAATTCGTTGGGTTTGAGGAAAGTTATGCGTGGACAATCAACTTTACTTTTACTGTACGTTAACTTCTCTTGGCATATTTTGGCATTACTGTACGCTAACTTCTCTTGGCAAATTTTGGTATTATATTATAAAAATTAATATAATATAATATAATGCTGCGGAGCAGCAGGAGTCCTCTAGTTTCATTTAAATATAATTATTCAAATACGAATTGCGAAGATGATACTGATGTTATGCTTCAGTGGTTAAACGCCACTGAAGAATCACAGGACCCATCTTCACAGTTTCTTCTTTTGGACAACAGACTGGACGTTCACATCGACCTGACTGAGGCGGACGATGACAACGATGACAATAAAAAATTTCTTAATTGGATTGATATACATATATTCCTTGCAATATAACTGCGTCAAAACTCTACAATGGTCTAGACAAGATTTGGGAGACCGTTCGCAGCTTCGATGGCTTTATTTTAGGAGGAGACCTGAATGCCAATGCCCCATCCTGGGGTGATTCTTTGGAAAACTGTAACGGGAAAGTTTTACACAACTGGTTAATGGATCATGTGTTAGATGTTGTTCGCATATGCGACTCTGCACCTTCTTATCCCAATGGACCCTACTTCTTGGACCACTACCTCCTAAGTCCCCATCTTGTGAATATGGAAATCCCTAACTTCCAAATATCGAGCAGCCCATCATTCTCAGACCATTTCCCGATCAAATTGACTTTACAAATGGAACCAAGCCAAATTACTCTTAATAGTCCTAGGCTTTTTACGTCCTATAAAAATACAAACTGGCCCCAATATCGTCGTGACTTAGAACATTTCGATAACGAATGCGACGATTCGACCCCAGTGCTGTGTTCGATTACTCGATGTTTTGATCGTAAATAGTATATTGAATCATGGTTATTAGTTGTATGCGTCTTACGTCGATTGTATGTCCGCGAAGAATTACTGCGTTCTAGTTTTTTTTAACGTTCGTGGTTCATGGAGGATGGTTTATTTATATTTGCAATGGTTGCATTTTTCATAAGTGGAATGAGTCGGGTCGGGGTTTTTAAAGAATTTCAGGACATCTTTCTGATTTCATCTGATGTCATGACATTGGGATTTATAGTGCTGAATGTTATAATTGAAACTGATTCGGTTAATGTTACTTGGACATTGTCATCGAATAGGCAGAAATTTAGAAGAAAGTAATAGATGTGATCTGTAAACGATGTTGTAATTTATAATTTAAACAATAAGGGCTACAATCTCCATGATCATCTAAGTCTGTTTGAATACATCATAACGTCACATAAAGTGCAAAAGGCTACAACTATTAGTTTACAATTTATTTCATAAAAAAATGCTTCAAACATATAAATAGAATTATTAAAAACCTATTTGTGTTTCTTTTAGATGATTTCGTTGAAGAAATCGGAAATGAAACTACACAAACATGTTGCGAAGGTGCAGTTATCGAAGAAGGCTGCAGTGAGTACATATAATAAAATGTATTTAAATATAATTTATTTCGAAATCAAATTTATTTTCTGTAGATACTTTAGTTGACGAGGTAGCAACTAAAGATGTTGTACGTTCGCAGATAAAAGAAAAACTGCAAATATTAGATGTGTGTATTGCTCCAGCAAAAATGTATATGGTGGATCATTACAATTCGAAACTATATGCAAGAGCACCACCCAAAAATGTAAGTAATGGTAATCAGCAACAATTAATACAATTTCCTCAAAACAATGATTTCGAAGCAAATAAGGGATACGGAAAAGAAATGCATACGCCGAATAATTACAATTCGAGAGTGTATGCAAGCGCAACACCGAAAAATGTAAATAATGATTACATTTTACAATTACCTGAAAATTTTGATTTCGAAATCAATAAGGAATACGCAGAAGAAATGTATACGCCGTATCATTACAATTCAAAGCTATATGCAAGAGAAACACCAAAAAATGTAAATGGTAATCAACAGCAAATAATACAATTTCCTGAAAATAATGATTTCGAAGGAAATAAGGAACACATACAAGAAATGTATACGCCGGATCATTACAGTTAAAAGCTATATGCAAGAGAAACACCAAAAAATGTAAATGGTAATCAACAGCAAATAATAAAATTTCCTGAAAATAATGATTTCGAAGGAAATAAGGAACATATACAAGAAATGTATACGCCGGATCATTACAATTCAAAGCTATATGCAAGAGAAACACCAAAAAATGTAAATGGTAATCAACAGCAAATAATACAATTTCATGAAAATAATGATTTCGAAGGAAATAAGGAACACATACAAGAAATGTATACGCCGCACAGTGGCTGAAAATCATTTTTCATTGGCCAAAATTCTGTAACTTTTGAACCGATCAAAATATTTTAGTACTGTTTTTTTTAATAGATAGATAGATAGTTGATCTTGACTCAGTGTGAATTTCATTTAAATTGATTGAGTACTTTTTAAGGAATTCTAGGTCAAAGTTTAACTTTTGATTTTTTTTAACTTTTAGCGTGATATATGTTTTTTTTTATTTATTTTTATTTATTAGAAAGTGTCATATTTGGAGTTAAATAATTATTATAAACATTTTTTGTAATAATGAAATTTTTTTAATGCTTACACTCAAAAAAATTTTTACACTCAAAAAAATTTTTACACGCAACAAAATAGTAAAATTCACTAGAAATTTAACTAGTATTACTAAAAAATTAAAAATGTTTGCTATCAAATTTGCAATTTGCTTACACTCAAGGAATATTATTATTACTACAGAAAAATTTATTAGTGTTTGCTGCCTAATTTGTTACACTAGCTAAATAAATCTGCTAAACATTAGCGCAATGATTCTAATTTTTTTTTTAATTTTGATATGAAAATATGGGTTCTTATTTTTTGAATCTTTCTTATCTATTAAAACATTGCATTCATATGTGGGAAACCTTTTAAGAATAAAAACTGCAATAGATTTAAATAGCATTTGTAACAATGGTAGGTTCTGTTTATTATTATTTTTTACTAATACTATGTTTTTCGTACTTAAATAACAATGAAAGGCAATTATAATTATTATTCATTAGACTCAAATATTGATTGCAAATATTCCATATTTTGTTCTGTGCTATTTCTGTTCTTTAGTAGTTTTTTGGCTTCTTCATCTAAATCCCGATGTTCCACTTTCCATTGATTTCGAATACTGGAGATGAACGGATCTGACGTTGCCAATAATATATTAAATAGATCTTCATTTGTGGAATTTCGTGACATTTTTCTAGTATTGTGCTGTCTATAAAATCTGTAATCCTTGTTCCTTTTTTCCTGAGCCTCCTCTGATAGATCTCCAAGTGGCACCAAATGATATTTAATGACATCTTCTCCATGATAAAGGATTTTGTGGACTGTTGCAGACATATTTCTCCATGGGTAGTTGGTTGTATATATTTTTGCAGTTTCCTTAGCATAATCTCCAAATTTTCTAGAGTCAATTTCTTCATTGCACGCAAGTACTTCTAGGATTATTTTAAATCTGAAAATAAGGTTTAAATCCACTCCTGTTATTTCAGATGCTGTTTCTGGATCTGAAAAGAATCTTCTTGCGGTATTGCCATCATTTGTATTGCCTGACCCTTGTTTTGGCTGATCTATAATCAATCCAAATTTACGATATTCATCTTGAACATGTTTCTTTTTTGAACTTCTTAACTCTTTGTTGGTTTCGTTGTTTCTTATTGATCCTGAAGGCCCGAAATCCAAATCATAACTGATTTTTAGTATGTGTTCCATAAGTCGTATTCTTGCATGTAGTGGTGATAATCCAAATTCGAAGGCATCGGTATTATCGAATGATTTTGTCGGGACTTGGTTTAATTGGCCTGCAGTATTTCGTAGAAGATGGTGTCTCATTTTTCCAAATATCCATTGTTTGCGTTGTACTACTCGAAGGCTCCGAATCTTCCAAAATCTTTTTCAATCGCAATGGTACAAATGATACCATGAACATATCTGAGTCCGAAATATTTTCACATACAACTTGTTTGTATTGTTTTTGTCCCGAAGAACCATCACATCCCCATTTACAAAATAGAATTAACTTTGTGTTTCCATATTTCTTTAACTCAGTTCCTGTTATTGATTGTAGCAAGCGTTTGGCTGTGTGATCAAGTAAAGATTGTAGTTGTACTTCTGCCGAAATTGGTGTGATTGTAATAGTGTCCTTTGATGGCAAACAGTCTATTTTAGCAGCTGTTATGTGATGATATGCTGGATACATATTTGAGCCTTTTTCAATCGCACGCAATCTGAGCTGAATATATTGGTGTTTTGTTAATTTCAAATCCAGAAATAATGCTAATGCCTCCTCATTTGTGAACTGTTTTGCATCGCTCGGAGTTGGTATACTTTTAAGAATTCGCTTTGTTCTCACTGGACTAGCATTACAAGTTTTTTCAATGATATCCACTTTTGTTAATTGGTTTTGTGCTCGTAATTGATGTAGAAAAGATTCTTTTATATTTGTAGAACCAATTTCCTCGTTAAAATTTTTAAGTTTCCGCCTCTTAGATCTATCGCTGCAGTTGTCCAATGATTTGCGTGGTCTTCCAGCCTTATCTAGCTTTGCTGTTTCTCCACCAACATTAAGTTGGCCTTCTAACCAGTTTGCACTTTTATTATAAAACTTTTGTTTACAGTAGTTAACTTCTTTCAATCGTTTTTTTAGTACTTTGACGAAATTAGATAATTGCTCTTGTATTTCGGTACTAGACGAATTTAAGTTTAATTTTATTTTAACGTAACTAAGAACATCTTCCTGGTTTTTGTTTCGAAAATACTCTTCGGCCAGTTCTTTATAACTAAAGTTCTCCATATTTTTCTCAATATTTTTATTTGCGTCTGTTATCACTTTTTTATCACTTTTTATCACTTGCGAATATACGTCCGTACACTTGAAGTATTAACTTATTATTGAGTAATCCCTTATAGAATCCGTCATTTTATACATTTTTAGGTACATGTTATTCACACATTGATCTTTAATTTCATAGCAGGTAGTACTTAAATTGAACAAAACTGCACTTGTTATCCAGACTTCAATATCAGGTAAAACTAATTAGTTTCTCGCCAATATGGGGTGGTTTTTTATCTTTAGTGGTTTAGTGCCGCGATTATTGACAAACTTATAAAATTGTTTATGACTTTGGTTGACCCTTAAATTTGACAACAGGTAAATTAAGAAAGAGATCATTTGTTTACTGTAGAACCTATTGTGATCATTTTATAACTTATTTTTTTGCTAATCAAAACAAAGCCAATAAACCCTTTCGCAGGTATTTTATTTAATTATTTTACTTTTACGTAGTCTAAAGTAAAAAAACAAAATTTTTTTTAGAGTAATTTTTTTAGAGTAATTTCATTAAAATGAAAAAAGTGTTCTACCGGGGGCTCGTGGGGGGTGCAAAAGTATATATAGGGTTAAACAGGATACATTCGCCTTTCTCCGGGTGGTATACGTTTCTTGTTCCCTTACTTCCTTTAGAAGTTCTATTCCACTAAAGTTTAAATTTGAGAAAAATATAGTGGTTTCATAAATATTTCATAACGCCCCTAATATCAAACGTTAGAACTGTGACTGCTTACAAAAACTAAAGACTATAATCCTACTAACATTATAAAAAAGACCGCAGGCCAATATCGATGACAGCTTGCGAGTAGTAACCATTTATTTTTGATAAAAAACAAAAAAAAAAACACCTTTTGCTGAATTAAAAAAAACAGTTGAGTTTGACAGCATGCCACGCCCACAATTATCAATAGTTTAACCTAATTTTTTGGCTACCTTAATCTGGATATATAAGCTACAAAAAGGAGTAAAAATTTTAAAAATCGATGACAAAAAAAAATTTGACTTTTGGCCAATGAAATCAAAATTTGAGCCACAGTGCGCCGGATCATTACAGTTCAAAGCTATATGCAAGAGAAACACCAAAAAATGTTAATGGTAATCAACAGCAAATAATACAATTTCCTGAAAATAATGATTTCGAAGGAAATAAGGAACTTATACAAGAAATGTATACGCCGGATCATTACAATTCAAAGCTATATGGAAGAGAAACACCAAAAAATGTAAATGGTAATCAACAGCAAATAATACAATTTCCTGAAAATAATGATTTCGAAGGAAATAAGGAACACATACAAGAAATGTATACGGCAAAACAGTACAATTCGAAATCATATGGAAGAGTAACACCAAAAAATGTCAATAATGATAATCAACAACAATTTATGGAATTTGCTGAAAAAAAAGATTTTGAACCACATAAAGAATACGCGCAAGTAATGTATACGCCGAAACATTACCATGCGAAATCATATGGAAGAGCAACACAAAAAAATGTAAATAATGGTAATAAACAGCAATTTATGGAATTCCCTGAAAAAAAATATTTCGAAGCAAATAAGGAATTTAAGTTAGCGGTCATGAGGAGGGCCATCTCAACAAATGGCGAACCCATGGACAGGTGGGACGTTATGGGTGAGTTTGTGGCGACTCGAATGAGGCAAATGCCAACAGATCAACAGTCAGTTATAGAAACAAAAATTTTTTTGTCGATGTATACGTAAAGCCTTGCATCAACATTTTTTTTCTTGATTGAATCTTTCCAATTCAAAAGTTCTTATTTATATTTAATTATTTATTTGCAGATTTCACTTAAAATTTGCAAATTGTAACATTATTGTTATCAGGGTTCAGAAAAAAAACACACACTGAATAAAAAAACTCCTACATAAATGTATGTAAACAAACATAACTTAGACCAACACCCACATATTTTTATTTTGATATCAATTATGTTTGTTTTTAAATTTTCTTCGGTACTAAAGACAATTATGACTTGTGTTCGTTTCAATATTTCGATATTTACACGAACATTTTTCTATAACGTTTTTTTTCTCGATCACACATAAACCACACACATTCGAGTGTTGCTTTATTTGAAGTTCGTACGGGTACTGGTACGTGTACTGAAAAAAAAAAAACAGAACATGTACAATAAACAGGTTCGAGGTTCAGTTATATTTTAAGTCGTGTTCTAGCTCGTGTATACGAATCTGTTTACTGTGCATGTTCCGTTTTTTTTTAGTACACGTACCAGAATACGACTTCATCTGTGTGGTGTATGTGATCGAAACAAGAAGTACGTGATAAAAAAAAGTTCGTGTAAATAACGAAATATTAAAACGAACTTCGTAATGATTGTGTTGGTCACCGTAAAAAATTTAGAAACGTACATAATTGATATGAAAGTATATATATGTGTTGGCTGTTTTTGAACAGAAAATTGTGTGTTTCATGTGTGTATTTTCTGAGCCTTGGTTTTTAATACATTTAGTTAAAAAAATGAATTTAAATACATAAAGTAATATTTAAATTAAATGTATTAATAAAAAAATTATTATTTATTTTTAATACATATTTTTTTTTTTTTTTGTTAAATTTTTGATCCTATTAACAAATTTTTATTTTATTTTTACATAATTAGTACACAAATGAAATGAAATGCAAGAAAAACATATAATCCAGCCTAAATTATAATATTTACTAATTTTAAATTTTGAATGGCACATACATTTATACATTTAGTTAAAAAAATGAATTTAAATACATAAAGTAATATTTAAATTAAATGTATTAATAAAAAAAATTATTATTTATTTTTAATACATAGTTTTTTTTTGTTAAATTTTTGATCCTATCAACAAATTGTTATTTTATTTTTACATAATTAGTACACAAATGAAATGAAATGCAAGAAAAACATATAATCCAGCCTAAATTATAATATTTACTAATTTAAAATTTTGAATGGCACATACATTTATACATTTAGTTAAAAAAATGAATTTAAATACATAAAGTAATATTTAAGTTAAATGTATTAATAAAAAAATTATTATTTATTTTTAATACATAGTTTTTTTTTTGTTAAATTTTTGATCCTATCAACAAATTGTTATTTTATTTTTACATAATTAGTACACAAATGAAATGAAATGCAAGAAAAACATATAATCCAGCCTAAATTACAATATTCACTAATTTTAAATTTTGAATGGCACATACATTTATACATTTAGTTAAAAAAATTTATTTAAATACATAAAGTAATATTTAAATTAAATGTAGTAATTAAAAAATTATTATGAACACTGACAAGTTAAATAATGATGACATCAATGATGATGATGATGATGACTGCAGCTGGCAGCAAGTTCCAGTTAATCCTCGTAAGAGAATGAGAACCAAATCACCCCAAATGTCGGTTACAAAACGTCAACATTTAGAAGACGGCCCTTCAACCTCAAACCCATATGGCCCTCTTGCTCTTGATGAAAACGAAGATGACTGTCGTGATGACGAAACTTTACCTCAACCAACGATACCGAAACCACCACCGATCTTCATTCCTAATGTACAAAATATAAGCAAAATGGTAAATAGTATTAATAAAGTTATTGCTAGTACCGATTATCATTATAAATCCTTACGAGACGGACAGGTTAGGTTAAGTGTTAAAACAGTCGAATCTTTTCGAACTTTAATCAGATATCTTGACAACTGTGAAATAAAATTTCACACTTATCAGATTAAACAAGAACGAGCATTTAGTGTAGTGATTAAGGGTCTTCACCATTCTACAGCAACTGAGGAGATCAAAGACAAACTTTTGAGTTTAGGACATAAAATTAGGAGTGTCAGAAATATTATAAGTCGTACTTCAAAGCAGCCACTACCAATGTTCTTTGTAGATTTAGATCCTCAATCAAATAACAAGGAAATTTACAATATGCGGTCACTTAATAACGCAATTATTACGGTTGAAGCTCCCAAAAGATTTGATGACATTGTCCAATGTTTTAGATGCCAGCAGTTTGGCCACACGAAAGCCTACTGTAGAAAAGCCTTTAGGTGTGTTAAATGTGGTCTTGGACATTCAACTGCGGAATGCAATAAATCTCCTACTTCTCCACCTCAATGCGCACATTGTTTAAGCAATCATACAGCTAATTACAAAGGATGCGAAGTATACCAAAAACTTGTCAGTAAGAGAACAATTAGAAACAAAAGGGATGCTACAGAACAATTAAATTATAATTCTACTTTTAATAGCAACTATCAACCAACTCAACAAAGCAACTCCTTTACATATGCTCAAGCTGTCAGAGGCACAGAATCTAGTGAAAATAATCTGCTACAAAAGATTGAAGCTATGCTTGCTAAACAAATCGAGTTAACCAATTCACTAATGAATATGATGTCAATGCTAATGACCAAACTATGCAACTAGATCTTATAATTGCAGAATGGAATGCCAATGGCATTTCTAATCATATAAATGAACTAGAAATATTTCTTAAGCAAAATTTTATTGACATCCTCTTAGTATCAGAGACACATCTCACCAGTAAATCTTTTATTCGTATAAAAGGTTATGATATATTAACAGCTAACCAACCCAATGATAGAGCGCACGCTGGTGCTGCAATTTTAATAAAATCCTCTATTAAATATGAAATTGCAGACCCAATCACTGAACTATATTTACAAGCAGCCGGAGTCAAAATTACATGCAACAATAGCAGCATATCAATATATTCTGTATATTTCCCACCTAGATATAGAGTTGTTTGCGAACAATACGAACAATTTTTCAAAAATCTTGGTAACAAATTCATTGTTGGAGGAGATTACAATGCTAAACATCCGTGGTGGGGTTCACGTTTGTCTAATCCAAAAGGAAAGGAATTATTTAAATGTATTTCTAAAAACCAATATAGTACGTTATCTACTGGAAGTCCCACATACTGGCCCAGTGATCCAGCTAAAATTCCTGACCTATTGGATTTCATCGTTTATAAAGGAATTCCTCGAACTTTACTGGACATTATTTCCTGCGATGATCTAAGTTCTGATCATAGTCCTATCATTGCCAGCTATAAAACCGTTTTTACTAAACGCGCTAATAGTACTAAACTATTTTCGAATAAAACTGACATCAACTCATTTCAATACAGTATTGAAACTAAATTAAATTTAAATATGTCCCTTAAAAGCGGATCCGAAATAGACGAAGCAGTAGAGAACTTCACAAAAATAATCCACGAAGCTGCATTTATATCCACTCCACAAGTTAATTACAATCCCCATACCTCTGTCCAACTTTCGGTCGAAGTCAGGGAACTTATAAACATGAAAAGACGTCTTCGAAAAATTTGGAAAACAACGAGACATCCAACTGACAAATCTAACTTTAACCGGGCAGCTAATTACGTAAAGACGCGCCTGCATAAATTAAAAAATGAATCTGTTGGAAGGTTTTTAAGTAATTTAAGTCCAGCAAATAATAATGAGTACAACCTGTGGAAAGCAACAAAATACCTTAAACGAAGTCAAAAGAGAAATATCCCAATTAAGAATTTGAATAACGTATGGTGCAGAACAGATAAATGCAAAGCTGATGCATTTAAAACCTCCCTAGAGGAAACATTTACTCCTTTCTCTTTTTGTAATACAATGGAGGAAACAGAAATAAATAATTTTCTTGATGTTCCATGTCAAATGAGTCATCCTATAAAACATTTTACAGTCCGAGAAATTGAAAGAGAAGTAAAAAATTTAAACCCCAAGAAGTCTCCTGGATATGATAATTTAGATTCCAAAGCGATAAAATTGTTACCTAAAAAAGGCCTTGTTTTTATTACAACATTATTTAACTCTATTTTAAGATTAACTCATTATCCTTCACAATGGAAGCACGCAAAAATTATAATGCTACCAAAACCAAACAAACCAGAAAACTCTATCACCTCATACAGGCCTATTAGTTTATTACCTGTTTTATCCAAATTGTTTGAACGGCTTTATCAAAAAAGGCTGCTTCCCATTCTAGAAGCTCTGAATGTAATACCCGATCACCAATTTGGTTTCAGACATGAACACGGAACCCCCGAACAATGTCATAGAGTTATTAAAACAATAAGAGAGGCTTTGGAAAACCAACTTTATTGTTGCTCGGTATTTCTGGACGTTAAGCAAGCCTTCGACAGAGTATGGCATAATGGTTTACTATTTAAGTTGAAAAATTTATTACCATCGCCGTTTTACCTGCTGTTTAAGTCTTATTTAACTGAACGTAGTTTCTATGTTAATATTAACGACGAAAATTCAGAGATAGGTGCTATAAAGTCAGGTGTCCCTCAGGGAAGTGTTTTGGGTCCTCTATTGTATACCCTATTTACTTCAGATATGCCCACAAATAATGATGTGATGATTGCGACATACGCAGATGATACAGCAATATTAGCTGTCAAGCAATCGGCTTCTGAATCTTCTTATGCTGTACAAAGACAACTTAATTGTATTCAAACTTGGTTAAGTAAGTGGAATATTAAAGTAAACGCTGAAAAATCTACCCAAGTGACATATACCCTTAAAAAAGGTGATTGCCCTACGGTCTCTTTAAATGGAGTCACAATCCCTACCTCCAATTGCGTTAAATATCTTGGCTTACGTATTGACAGGCGCTTAACTTGGAAAAGCCATATTGATTCAAAAAGAAAGCAACTTGACATAAAAACTAAAAAAATGTATTGGCTATTGGGTCCCAAATCGCAATTAAGCTTGCAGAACAAATTATTGTTATATAAAACAGTTTTGAAACCTATATGGACATATGGAATCCAACTATGGGGAACGGCTTGCTATTCCAATGTCGATATTCTACAGAAATACCAGTCAAAAACTTTACGACTTATCACTAATGCACCCTGGTTTGTAAGAAACGATGTTATACACAAGGATCTTGATGTTCCTAAAATAAAAGAAGAAATAAAAAGATATAGTACAAATTACCTAACTAGACTAAGTAATCACCCAAATCTATTAGCAATAACTTTATTAGATGACAGTGATGAAGTTAGAAGACTAAAAAGACTGCATATATTAGATCTCCCATTTTAAAATAAGCTCATCATCAATGGCGTATTACTAAGTATTAAACAATGTATATATGTACATGTATATTAGCTATGTTCAATGGAACTTAGCGACTCTGTTAATCTTAAGTTTTTTATAAGATTTGCTTAATATTTTTGTTGTAAATAGATTGCAAATAAATGATTTGAAAAAAAAAAAAAAAAAAAAAAAAAAAAAATTTTTAATACATGTTTTTTTTTTTTGGTAAATTTTTGATCCTATTAACAAGTTGTTATTTTATTTCTACGTAATTAGTACACAAATGAAATGAAATGCAATAAAAACATATATTCCAGCCTAATTTATAATATTTACTAATTTCAAATTAAATTGTTGATGGCACAAGTGTCAAGTTAATACGAGTGCCATGTTTGTAGGTTTTTTTTTTGTTTTAAATTGTTGATGGCACAAGTGTCAAATTAATGCGAGTGCCATGTTTGTATTTTTTTTTTAATTTTTGATGGCACAAGTGTCAAGTTAATATGAGTGCCATGTTTGTAGTTTTTTCTTTTTTTTAATTTTGGATGGCACAAGTGTCAAGTTGATACGAGTGCCATGTTTGTAATTTTTTGATGGCACAAGTGCCATGTTAATGTGAGACGTTCGTGCCGATAGCCTCGAAAAAATAGCATCGAATTTCAAATGAATAGTTGGCAACGCGAATTTTTTAAAATGTATTCCAATGCTTATGGGAGTAGATTCTCTAGCACAAACGTGCACGCAAATTTATTGCACGGAAAACTTTTTATATCCGCCTACGCCTAAGCTTCAATTTGACATGCCGTGCCCCTTGTTTCTCCAAAAAGTGGGTTTGACCACACAAATGAAGATTCCCAGTTTGTCCAGAAACGTGCTGGCAAATTTATTGAATGGAAGACTTTTTATATCCGCCTACGCCTAAGCTTCAATTTGACATGCCGTGCCCCTTGGTACGGAGCTTAGTTTGTCCAAAAAGTGGGTTTGACCACACAAATGAAGATTCCCAGTTTGTCCAGAAACGTGCTGGCAAATTTATTGCACGGAAGACTTTTTATATCCGCCTATGCCTAAGCGTCCATGGGTTCGACATTTGTTGAGATGGCCCTCCTCATGACCGCTAACTTAAATTCCTTATTTGCTTCAAAATATTTTTTTTCTGGAAATTCAAAAAAATTGCTGTTTATTACCATTATTTACATTTTTTTGTGTTGCTCTTCCATATGATTTCGCATGGTAATGTTTCGGCGTATACATTACTTGCTCGTATTCTTTATGTGGTTCAAAATCTTTCTTTTCAGCAAATTCCATAAATTGTTGTTGATTATCATTATTAACATTTTTTGGTGTTACTCTTCGGTATGATTTCGAATTGTACTGCTTTCCCGTATATATTTCGTTTATTTTTCCCTTACTTCCTTCGAAATCATTATATTCATGAAATTGTATTACTTGGTGTTGATTTCCATTTACATTATTTGCTGTTCCTCCTTCATACAGTTTCGTATTGCAAGAAAACGGCGTATACATATCTTGTATTCCTTCCTTATTTCCATCGAAATCATTATTTCCATGAAATTGTATTATTTGGTGTTGAATATCATGTAAATTTTTTGGTGTTGCTCTTTCGTACCGTTTCGTATTGCAGTGATACGGCGTATACATTTCTTCATCCTTATTGGTTTCGAAATCAAAATTTTCAGGTAATTCCAGTAATACTTGTTGGTTATCATTATTTATATTTTCCGGTATTGCGCTTGCATACAGTTTAGCATTGCAATTATTCGGCGTACGCATTTCTTTTCCGTATCCGTTATTTGGTTCGTAATCATTATTTTGAGGAAACTGTATTAATTTTTCCTGATTACCATTTTTGGATGGTGCTATTGCATATATATTGGAATTGTAATGATCCACCATATACTTTTTTCCTGGAGCAATACATACATCTAATATTTGCAGTTTTTCTTTCATCTGCGAACGTACAACATCTTTGGTTGGTACCTCGTCAACTAAAGTATCTGCAGAAAATAAATTTGATTTTGAAATAAATTATATTTAAATACATTTTATTATATGTACTCACTGCAGCCTTCTTCGATAACTGGACCTTCGCAACATGTTTGTGTTATTTCATGTCCGATTTCTTCAACGAAATCATCTAAAATAAACATAAATAGGTTTTTAATAATTCTATTTATATGTTTGAAACGTTTTTTTAATGAAATAAATTGTAAACTAATAATTGCAGCCTTTTTCACCTTGTGTGACGTTATCATGTATTCAAACAGACTTAGATGAACATGGAGATTGTAGCCCTTACTTTTTAAATTATAAATTACAACATCGTTTACAGAACACATCTGTTACTTTCTTCTAAATTCCTGCCTATTAGATGACAATGTCCAAGTAACATTAACGGAATTAGTTTCAATTATAACATTCAGCACTATAAATCCCAATTTCATGACATCTGACGAAATCAGAAAGATGTCCTGAAATTCTTTAAAAACCCCGACCCGACTCATTCCACTTATGAAAAATGCAACCATTGCAAATATAAATAAACCATCCTCCATGAACCACGAACGTTAAAAAAACTAGAACGCAGTTGTTTGCTCCACAAGCTGTTGTCCAAAAAAAAAAGGATTGTGGTAGTTCGACTGCCTGCTGTGCGTTGGGCCACTTACTTCTTATTCCGTCCCAATATACTTCCCTGGTGTTGGCTATGATGGTTGCTCAATGAATACAATGAGTTGTTGTATATTAAATTTTAATTCTTTATTTAAAAAAAACACTTTTTTACAAATTGTGGTGCTGCTTTGCTTGCTGCTGAGGAGTCACACAAATCAAGTCAAGTAAAAAGAAAAATGTGTTACAAAACACCGAGTTAACACATATACATACGCCGGCGGCAAAACTTCAACTTCATTGGCGGCCAAGAATATAATATCGTCGTACACGATACCAAAGCGCGTATTAGACGGTACGTAAACATACCGCCACCCTTGCGACGGTAGTGCAACAATTGATTGGACCACACCATAAAAATTAAATAATTAAAGTACTGTACAATTTTTACAATTGATATTAAGTATATAAAGGAAATGAACATTTAAATTATGAATGAAATTATACAAGTACAATGGTATGTAAAAAGAGTGAATGGAATATTTCAGTTGTGATAAGGAGAATAAAATTTAAAAAGGATTAATAATATAAAATATGAAAAGGCAAAAAAAAAGGCCATGTCAATTGTTGTACTCGTATTCAGTGTAGTTGAGGTTTTCCAAAATAGGCATCACCAATCATCATTTGTTGAATAGTATATCGACGATGGACCAGAGTTATGGTAGTTCGTACTCGATGAAAAAATTATACCCTGATCGCATGTAGGTGGTGGCAATGCGGGCAGCAATAATTGGTGATGAACAAAGTTTGTGCTATTATGAACTGCAAAATAGAAGAGTTATTAGTTCGTAAGATGTCAGAAGAGTAATAAAGAGATCGTGGCGTATGAGAGAAATGTAATTTTTCTAATTTATATGACGTGGTAAGAGGATCAATTTGTGAATTGGTCTCGTAATTGCACCATTTTGAGTTTTTATGTCAGCTACCCGTACTCTGCTATCTGCACCACGATAAATCTTAGTAATGCGACCTAAGCGCCATTCAGTGGGACAGAGCGGCTCGTTTCTAAGGACAACGAGGTCGTTCTCTTGTAGGTCGATTTGAGGGAATTTCCATTTATTACGCTTATGCAATTCTTTTAAATACTCGTCCTTCCATCGGCGACAGATCTCATGTTGCATAGCCTTTACTTTCCGCCATCTGTTCACGATACTTATTGCCGGAGTCAATTCTTCAGGTTCAGCCGGAGTAAGCAACGCAGAGCCAATCAGAAAATGGCCAGGAGTAAGAGCAGACAGATCTTCAACACTTTCAGACAGCGGGCCGAGCGGACGTGAATTAAGACAAGCTTCTATAGTGGCTAAAAGAGTAAAAAATTCTTCGAAGGTGTACTTCAGTTGACCAGCCATTTTTTTGAAATGTGTTTTAAAGCTTTTAACACCAGCTTCCCATAATCCTCCCATATGGGGTGCTGCGGCGGGGATGAAATGCCATGATAGGCGTTGATGTTGGTGTTTGGCTACGACAATATCACGCAGGTCTTTCACATGCTTTTCGAAGTTTGTATCGATTTCCCTTGCAGCTCCGACGAAATTTCTGCCATTGTCTGAATAAATACAATTTGGGCAACCACGACGAGCTATGAACCTAGCTAAAGCAGCTAAAAAGGATGGAGTTGACAAATCGCTGACGGCTTCGAGATGAATCGCCTTAGTAGAGAAACAGACGAAGAGACACACGTAACCCTTGGTGATTCTACAGTAACGGCCTGTAAAGCTTTTAATTTCGAATGGGCCTGCAAAATCAATGCCTGTATTTGCAAAGGGGCGACTCAAAGTGGTTCTCTCTTCGGGCAGCGCTGCCATTATTTGACCTTACAATTGTTGATGCATGTTATAATAAGAGTTTTTGCCTTTATTATCCAGCATTCATGCCGAATGACGTTGTGAACCAACCGCAAACCGCCATGATGAACCATTTTGTGAATGAAGTCAACATATAAACGAGCTAATCTACTGTGGTATGCCAAAATAATCGGAAACCGTTCGTGATAAGATAAATGCGGTGATGCAATCAAGCGACCATTTGCCCTAATAATTTTATTTTCATCCAAAAAAGGCGTAAGCGTCAACAATGGGCTACTAGATTCTATTTTCTTCTTGTTCGACAAGCAATAAAAATCTCTTGAAAAGTGCATCTGTTGAGATAATGAAAATAGGCGGTTTTTGACAAAACCCAATTCTCCAGCTGATAATTTTAAAGATTTAAATTGAACTTTATTTCGAAATTCTAGCTGAGTTCTATGAAAAAAGCGAAACATGTAGGCGATAACGTGAATGGCTTTGGGCAAACTAGAAAATCTATCCAGTATATCTTCCTTTTCGGTAGATCTAGCAACATAAACTTGAGCAAATTTAATTTCTTCATTTGTTTCATAATTAGATGGGTGCGAAGGCCATGAGGATTTCTGCAATTTCAACCAATCTGGACCATGCCACCAAAGATTACAGCATTTCAAATCCGAAGGAGTCAGCCCCCGGGTTGCTAGATCGGCAGGATTATGTTGTGACACTACATGTGACCAATGTTTATTTCCGACCTTTTCAAGAATAGTGGCGACTCTGTTGGCAACAAAGGTTTTCCAATTACATGGTGGTTTTTTTAGCCATGCAAGAACTATCGTTGAGTCGGACCACAGAAAGAGCGAATAGGTTTTCAAATTAAATTGAGGCATAATACTATCGACCAGCTTCGCTAATAGGACTGCACCGCATAATTCTAAACGTGGAATTGATGGCTTTTTAATTGGAGCTACTTTTGTCTTTGACACTAAAAGATTTGTAAATACCTTTTCGCCAATCTGCACTCTTGCATATAAAGTCGCCGCATACGCCAGCTCCGAAGAATCGCAAAACCCATGGAATTCGATTTTATAATTTGGAGAATATTGGATCCAACGAGGGACAGTAATTGCATCTACATCATTATATTGAGAGACAAAATCTTGCCAATTTTTAAGCGCCACCGGCTTTATTTTTTCATCCCAGTCAATCTTATCGAGCCACATTTGCTGCATTAAGATTTTCGCTGTTATAATAACCGGAGCGAGCCAACCAGCAGGGTCGAACAGTCTAGCAATCACGGAAAGAACCTCTCTTTTGGTGTAAGAAGATTTTAGTGGAATTTTTTCTGTCGCAAAATAAAAGTAATCAGCTGAAGCATTCCATCGAACACCCAGAGTCTTCGCATTACTTTTGTCATTCAAACACAGGAAATTTTCATTTAATAAATGGTCACAGGGCAACCCATCTAAAATTTTTGTTGAATTTGCCGTCCATTTTCGCAATTCAAAACCAGCTGTTTTTAAAATGGCTATCAACTGATTACGAAACTTTAGAATGTCTGGTAAGCTGTGAGCTCCGACCAACGCATCGTCGACATACATGGAGTCTCGCAGAATTCTTGCGCCAAATGGGAAACGTCCCTCTTCATCGTCCGCCAATTGCAATAGTGTTCTTAGAGCCAAATAAGGAGCACAATTGACGCCGAAAGTAACAGTTTTTAACTGATAATCTTGAAGCTCTTCATCAGGAGAGCTACGAAAAACGATTCGTTGAAAAGAAGCGTGCTTTGGGTTGATCAAAATTTGCCTATACATTTTGGAAATATCGGCATTAAACACGAACTCATAGAACCTCCATTTTAAAACTAAAAAAACCAAATCTTTTTGTAAAATGGGGCCAACGTGCAAAATGTCGTTAAGACTTGTCCCACTGGACGTAGCGCTAGAGGCATTAAAAACCACCCTCAACTTTGTTGTTGTACTATCAGGTTTGAAAACGCCATGATGAGGCAGATAGTAACTCGGGCCAACTACAGGATTTTCAATTTTTTCTATATGTGCCAAAGTCAAATATTCGTTAAGAACCCCATCATATAAAATTTTGTTTTCAGGTTTACGTAACAACGATTTTTCGTTTTTCATAAATTGACTCGAAGCAATGTGTCTATTAGGGCCGAGCAATGACAAATCAGATTTAAAGGGCAAATCAACTACGTATCTCCCTTCAGAATTTCTCACTTTAGTGGACCGAAATATTTCTTCACATAATTTATCAGCTTCAGACATTATTGGTTTATGTGAAACTTCCTCAAGCTCCCAAAATTTAGATAATTGTTCATCAATAGACACTTTAGTGAAATGGGATAGTCTTACAGAACGACGAGGACTTGTAGGGCCAGTAACAATCCACCCAAATATTGTTTCTTGAGCAACTAGTGAATCAAAAACTCCATGTTGAACACCACCTCTCAAAATTGCTGGATAAACGTCTCCCCCTAACAAAATGTCAATTGCACCACTTTTAAAAAAATCTGGATCTGCATACGCCAGATTTGGTAGCTCCATATTTAAAGGATTAAAAGTGTGCGTTGGAATATCTCCTGTGACTTGTGGAACCACTAAAGCATCAATTTTAATAGATATATTTGAATTTATTATCGAAGTTACAGAAAAGGTAGCCATTTTTTCGACACTACTAATAACTTCTCCGCCTAGTCCAGCTACTTCAGCAGACACTGGTACAGTAGGCAACTTTAATAATTTTTGAATTTTTTCGGAAATGAAACTTTCATCCGAACATGGGTCAATTAAGGCTCTTATTTTAAAATTAGTGCCACAATGTGCTATATTGACCCATGCAGTAGCTAGCATCACCTTTTTGGCAGTGATTTTGAACCGTATTGGACGTAGTCGGCAATTGAGTGGACTGTATATTATTTTGTGACGAAGCCGACTTAAAATTACCTTGGGTCACATTAGACGATTGGTTTCTTTGTCCTTTATATTGTATAAAATCTTTGTGCAAAAGATTGTGATGTTTCCTATTGCACTTTGAACAACCATTTTCATTGGGACAATCTGTGAACATGTGACCCATTTTGAGGCAATTAAAGCAATAATGATATTTTCTTAATGTAGACACACGTGTTTTGTGGTCCATGTTTAAAAATTTTCTACATAAGGTAATCGCATGAGCTTCTTTGCATAATTTGCATTGAGATACATCAACTTTAGTATGATGTGTTTTAAATGGTTTGGCTTTATTTTGACTATCTTGAAAACCTGCTTGGGAACCACTGGATCTAATGTTTGAAAAACTTTCAAGTGCACGAAATCTATCAGTTAAGAATTCATCAAATTCTTTCCATTTTGGAATCTCTGTTTTATTTTTTACAGATTGTTCCCATAGGCTTAACGTTTGTTCTGGGAGCCTAATTGAACAATGAAAAACAAATAGTGGTTCCCATGCATCCACATCAATTTTGTATAACCTCAAAGTTGACATACAGTTATTTATTTCCCTCTGTAGTCTTTTAATTTCAGACGCAGTTTCACGCAAACATGGAGCCAAACCGTACAATAATTTTAATTGCCCATTAAATAAAACACGCTTATTTTCATATTGGGCCTTTAAATTTTCCCAAGCGATGTCAAAATTATCTGCAGTTACGGTAATGTTCCTATTCACCTCTCGGGCATCGCCAGTTGTTTTTTTTGAAAAAGATAACACAATTTCTCTACGGGGCCTAAGCGATCATTATTAATATAAATTGCCGTAAATAAATCTCTAAAAGTGGGCCACGAAGCATAATCGCCATCAAAAACGTCAATATCGCAAGCATGAACTGGTACTGCATTTGACGTGAATTTTGTGGATTTGATTATGCTTAGTATGGATGGCCACTATGTCTTTCTTTTTTTCTAATGGTTCCCCGGAACACTGTTCGTAATAATTTTTATACTTTGCCCACAATTTAGTTAATTCAGCCTTTTCGAATTCTAGGGCCTCCGAAGTATAATTCGAAAAATCTTCATCTTTTACACGTAGTTCAAATCTGGCTATCTCATCAGCCGTTTCATTAAATTTGTCTAACAACGACATATTTAATTTTGGTGTCACGCAAATTAATTTAAAACAATCAAAGAACCACTTTGTTCTATATAAATTTTGCCTAATAAAAACTTTGTAAAAAAATTTTCACAAAATCTCCGTAAATTTTTCTCAAAGATGACGATAAAATTTACGAACTGTTCTAAGATGAAATTTTCAAATGTAGAGGGGCTACAAAATCTCCAAAAATTTCAGAAATTCACGAAATGTTCCGCAATCAAATTTTAAAAATTTATTCGAGGGCTACAAAATCTCCAAAAAATCAAAAAAAATCTATGAGAAGATTTCACATAACCTCAAATGTAATTGGCGTGGTTTTAATGACAAATTAAAATTCACTTTAAATAAAGATGGCTCCGTAAATTAAAATCGAAAAACAAAATGGCGTAATCTTTAATAAATGTGCTACTAAAGGGCAAATGGCGGTAATTCGGTCACGTTAAGTATTTAACCTTCAGATTTTATGAGCCACTAACATCCTTATTTCACGTTTTATTTTAAAAAAATCACAGGTTACGTACCTTTACTCTTCTTTTTTTACCTCCTGGTTCAGGTGGAGAAGGACCAAATGTTTGCTCCACAAGCTGTTGTCCAAAAAAAAGGATTGTGGTAGTTCGACTGCCTGCTGTGCGTTGGACCACTTACTTCTTATTCCGTCCCAATATACTTCCCCGGTGTTGGCTATGATGGTTGCTCAATGAATACAATGAGTTGTTGTATATTAAATTTTAATTCTTTATTTAAAAAAAAACACTTTTTTACAAATTGTGGTGCTGCTTTGCTTGCTGCTGAGGAGTCACACAAATCAAGTCAAGTAAAAAGAAAAATGTGTTACAAAACACCGAGTTAACACATATACATACGCCGGCGGCAAAACTTCAACTTCATTGGCGGCCAAGAATATAATATCGTCGTACACGACACCAAAGCGCGTATTAGACGGTACGTAAACAGCAGTAATTCTTCGCAGACATACAATCGACGTAAGACGCATACAACTAATAACCATGATTCAATATACTATTTACGATCAAAACATCGAGTAATCGACCACAGCACTGGGGTCGAATCGTCGCATTCGTTATCGAAATGTTTCAATCGAAATTATTTTCTTATTTTCCAAAATAAAATACTAAGAGTAATTTTGCTCTGTCATAGCTAACGAGTCATGGTCCATAGTTAATATTAAAAGTGAAACGAGGTCAGACGATTGTCCGCCTTCTTTAAATATAAAACCAAAATATGGAAATTCGATTGATTTTAATCGATATCGAATGTGACGATTCGCCCCCTTGATTTTATTACAGAACGACGTTACACTTAACTGAAGGAGGGGATAGTTAAAAGGTATTGCGTGAACGTTTATTGTGTTCGCTTTGAATACCCTAAAAAAACAACACAATTAGCAACAACTTTTGTTGGAAATAGAGGATGTTAAATCTCCTGATGATAAAACATTACAAATTCAATCACATATGAACGTGATCTGATAGATACGCCTTCTGTGGACAATAACGAACACGTATAGAAGTGTTACACAAATGTAATGTACTTAGTTTTACTTTACAACTGAAAGTTGTGCAGCAAATTAGTTTGCTTTCTAATCGCAACAGTATTTTATTAGTTCAATCAATTCCCGATAATACAAACGGCAGCCAGGAGTATAAACAAAGGCTTTCATAAGAAATACAAATAACCCACACACATAGAATCGCAATAACAATTTCTATAAGTGGTAAAAATTTATAACGAATGGGGGTGTCATCCATAAAGTAAATTTCAACCTTCACTTTTGTTGTACTTACCGAAATCTTATTGCAACTGGTAATCCTCAATTGTACTACTTCCATTTGGAATTACTTCAGCTATATTAAAAAATAAAAGGTTTTTAATAAATTTTTGATGTTTATATATTTGTTATTTTATTACTGGTACTTACGAGAATCTTTTTGAAGGACTTCCACCTTTTTACGTTTTCTCGACAACGAATCGTCAGAATCTTCTAAATAAAAAAAGTAAAAGTATATTTAAAACACAAATTTCAAACTTTGTAAAAATTACCTCTTCGTCATTTTCTAACCATTTTTTCCACTTCCAAAAACCTCATTGCTTCGAAATAAAAAAGTGAAGGAACATATTTTTTATCTTTCTGCATAATAGTGCATACGCGTTTGTATGATTTCCGATACTGATTTATTATGCTTCTTGTGTATTTCAATGTTATGACAGTATGTAGGCGACAGTAGAAAGAGCATTTTCGTCATTAAGAACAGTTATAACTGAAAGTAGAAACAGATTAAGCCAAGAAAATCTTGAAAACATACTATTAGCGAAATTGAATCCAAATTTTCTTAATGAAGCAATTGATCAGATAACCAGTCTGCCAAAGTTTATTTTTTTATTACTATACCGTTTTGTTCTTTCTAGTTATAGTGTTGACGAATACTTAAATTTTTTATGTTGTCTTATTTCTTTATTTAAATCTTATTAATTTAAATAAAAACATAATAAATATACACAGTATTACCAATTATTGTTTTTAATGTACTTAATTAAACGTAAATTATCTGAATGGTGTTTATGATATGTTACCGATAAATAATTTTTACCATATAAAACCACAATCTTGTTAAAATATGGATCTTAATCTAATACACCATACTAAAATAACTCGATTTTGAATATAATTTCATTAAATATGCTTACCACAGCAGCAAAAAATATTTAATATTTTCATATCAACACATAATATAAAAAATGAATTCCACAGCACCAAATAAATGAACTACGACAGCACTATAAAATTATACAAATAAAATGCAGCTATTGCTGTGACAGCGCACAATCAAAACAAAATACACATAAGAAATAATTTCGTAGCATAATGTGCCGACAGTTTGAATATATCTTGCACGTTGCTATTAAATTATGAAATATATAGCAAATCACGACTACTACAGTATTAGTTTTAAACTCTGATTCAAACAAAATGCTAATACTGCTGCGCCAGCATGCAACTGTGGAAGATAAAATAATTTCGTAGGATGCTATCACCACAGTTGAATATATCTTGCTAGCAATGTGAGAAAAATTAATGTGTTGAATATATCTTGCTAGCAGATATTCAACAAACATTTTTGATATGCTAAATTTTAAACTCTGATAAAAGACAGCTATAATGTTGTCAAATGGAGGCGACGTATGTAATTTATAGAAAATGTTTAATTTATAGTTTATCAAGTCTTCGAAATTTTCTCAACATTTTTGTTTTCTTTTAAACAAATATTCTTTATGTACCTATTAAAAAAAATATATATGAATTTCAAAGGCAATGCGAGATAAACCCGCTTTGTTCAAAAGCTTTCATAAGACTGAATGAAATTGTTGTTTACTTTTACTCTTTGGTGAGTAATTTTGTTTTCGTTCGGCTGTATAAATATAAGAAGCCGAACACCAGCGTGTTTGGCACGGCCTTCACTGATATAAAGGTGCTATTACACGATGTGTTTTTTACATATGTACTGTCAAATTTTCCCACAACAAAAGTTGTACACATCATGTGACACATATGAAACATTGTTTATGTACAATACGTGAGAAAAGTCACATGTACATATTTCAATTAGAACAGGTTCTATTTTGGCATGACAAACGTATGAAAATACAACACTGCTTGTGGTGAAAGAAAAACAGAGTAAATTATAAATATTAATATTGAACGAAAAATAAATTGTTTAATATTAATTAACAATTAAAAAATATATAACTTTTTTTTAACAATAAATTTTTTTAAATTCACAAATTAAATCAGCTGTTGTTTACATTTAGAGGTTATGTCATACGGAAATACATACGCACGTGTGATAGCAAAAATTATGAATCGTATGTAAAAGACAATTTTGACAGACATGAAGAATTTCATATGTATAAAAAAAGTGACAGTACATATGTAAAAAAAACTTCGTGTAATAGCACCTTAAACGTATTTGATTTTTGACAGGCTGTGTTCGTGTAGCCGCTGTCGTCTATGTGTTTCATGCATGAATATGAACATTGTCATTGTCGAGACGCCGTGTTATAATAAAAAATCTGGCAACACTGTAGCACCGGTTAAATATAATCCGTGTTTTCTTTATGCTGTGGTGTTTTCTTTCTGATAAGAATTTCTCAATCAAATTTGCTTTCAAGAATATTATTTCATAATATTTAATCTTATGTGGAGGAGCTAAATCATAGTGGGCAAAATCGGACAAAACCATGGCATTTGCAAATAATGTACGCCATGCTTTACAAACGATGGCTTCTTTAAGTACGTACCAATTATCGACAAGACGCCATGTATGTGGATTTTTATTGGGCACAGGCCTTACAACTTTTATAACAGTGTCGTCGATGGCACAAATGGAAGGTGGTAAACGGCGCAATAAACTAAATACATCGATTTATATGGCTGAACCCGTCACGGATGCTGAACAACTGCTTAGTAACGAAGATGACATGAAAACAAAAATGGAATTATTGATAATGAAAATACAAGCTGACTTTTGCAAAGCTTTGGAAGCAGAAGAGTACGCTGGACAGAAATTTAAAATTGACAGATGGTTACGAAAAGAAGGTGGTGGTGGTATTACGTGTGTGCTTCAAGATGGTGAAGTGTTTGAAAAGGCTGGTGTCAATATATCGGTTGTTAAGGGCAGCTTACCGCCACAAGCGGTACAACAGATGCGTAGTCGTGGTAAAAATTTAAGCAAAGAAGGTTCTTTGCCATTTTTTGCAGCCGGGGTCAGTGCTGTGATACATCCCCGGAATCCTATGGTTCCAACAATACATTTTAACTACCGGTATTTTGAAGTTTTAAACAATGATGGCACGACACAGTGGTGGTTTGGTGGCGGCACTGACCTTACGCCATACTATTTAGATGAACCTGATGTCGTACACTTCCACAAGACGCTTAAAGATGCATGTGATCAGAGTGATCTCGCATATTATCCGAAATTTAAAAAGTGGTGTGATGATTATTTCAGAATTACTCATCGTAATGAGAGTCGCGGCGTTGGTGGAATATTCTTTGACGACATTGACACGCCTAGTCAAAATGAGGCTTTCAAATTCGTTTCCGATTGTGCCAATGCTGTCATACCTTCCTACATGCCTATTGTTCGTCGTCACAAAAACGATGACTATGGTGATAAGGAACGTCAGTGGCAACTTTTGCGTCGCGGCCGTTATGTAGAGTTTAATTTGATTTATGATCGTGGTACTAAATTTGGTCTTTATACACCCGGTGCACGTTACGAAAGTATTCTGATGTCGCTTCCATTAAACGCACGTTGGGAATATATGCATGCACCTTCGCCTGACTCAGTCGAAAGTAAATTGATGGAAGTGTTAAAAAATCCTAAAGAGTGGGTAAAATGTGATGACGTTGTTCCAGTTAGTGCAGCCTGAACACCACTTACTACAGTGTGGTGAAGCGGAAAATTGAATATATTCGATTGATTACGATTGTTATAAAATAAAATTGAAAATTTGGTGGATATTGTTTATAGAATAAGTTACTAAAAATGTTGTTTATATTAAAAAAAAATTTTTACTTTTTAATAAAATGTTAATTATGTATGTACATATATAAAAAATTTCATAGTTTCTCCTATTCATTAAACAGAAAAATGGTTTTGCCGAAAGGTAAATGTATTCATTGCAAAAGCGGGAAACGGGAATATCGATTCAATTCTATAAACTATTTGAACAGGTGGCAATTACCTCAATCGCGAGCTAATAAAATTCTTGTCGAAGAGCTAAATTTAAGTTTTTGTTATTCAGAGCACTTAAATTGAATGTTTGCAACGTACTGCTTACGGGCCATTTATGTGCTGTTATGTGAAAACGGAGAGGAATCCGTTTAAATAGAAACGGAGTGGTATAGTTACCAAAATTAAGCCTTATTTTCTTTATTTTATATAAATATTTTGATGAACTACTTTCTGAGTAGATTTAGGGATGTCCGTCCGTCCGTTTGTGTCCATGTAAACCTTGTAATCAAACTACTGGTCGCAATATGAATATATTTTGATGGAATTTCGTATGTAAGCTTCTATCGGCCATAGCATGAACGCTATTGAAATTGGTGAAAATCGGTGCATCTTCAGACCTAGTCCCCATAGAACTGTCCCCTATGAAACTGACTTAAATTACCATATCTAAATTATCATATAGATCTCGGTCGAATTGGGTTTGTGTGTATTTATTACATCCATTAATCAGTAGCCCAAAAATATACCCTATAGGAAAATTCTTAGTCATAGCCCCCATATATAGCTGCTTCCCGATCTTTACTTAAATCTTTCAATAAACAAAAATATTGCACTGATTCATCTCATCCGATTTGAACTTTTTCATATTCAAAGGCAAAAAAATGTATGACAATGCCATTCAAGTTTGTTTTATGCTTATTTTCTACTTCCAATAAGTTTGACCTAAGAGATAGGGTCCCTAAACGCATGGAATAAATAAATTTTACAAGAATAATAGAATTTAGCAATTATAAATAAAAATTTTTGACAACACAAAATTTGGCAAACTTTATTTTTCTAAATTGAAAAACTTCGTTCTACCTCAACACTGGAGCATATTCAAAGCTAATGCTCGCTTGTAGTAAAAATGGGTATTAAAAATTATCAGATCAATTCCACATTTGGGATTCAACGTTCATCAATATAAAACTGGCAAGCAAATTGAAATTTATACTACATAGAAAAAGAGCAATATATGATGCATACATATGTAAATACAACAGATAATACGAGTACACTGTCGAGAACGAAAAAGTAAAAAACGGAACGCTCATTAGGCTATAACTAAAATGGTAAAGGGGTATATTTAAAAATTTGATTTGTGTCAAAGATATAAACAAATTAGGCACAAAAAGTAACCGCTCAGTCACTGATGCTACAATACAGTGTTTCAACACAATAGTGATTAATACTATATTTAATCTGTCAGGGGACGAAATTTGCGAATGAACTAGTAAAGGGAATATGTGGACTATAAAAAATTGCTCCATATCATTACGAGACTTTAGGCACAGTAGAAATAATAATGAGTGAATTTATGGAAAATTTTTAAAAATTTGTCCTCTGTTGATAATTTAGATTTTTGTTGACCTGTTGTGTTGTTGAAGGGTGAATGTAGTTCGGCTTAAGGTCATCGGTTGTTAAAAGATTCTCTTTGTTATAAGAACATTTTGTTAAAAATAAATAAAAACAAGTTTTTTTAATTTTTAAACAATATTTATAGCAATACTCTTTTCCAATATATTTCTATCAACTTTGTTGATCATCATCAACATGGGATTATTTCAAAACAATGTATTGGCTGTAGGTCCAAGATCAGAATTAAGTTTAGATAACAAAGTAATCTTATACAAAACCATTCTTAAGCCAGTTTGGACTTATGGTATCCAACTTTGGGGGACTACCAGCAATTCGAACATTGAAATTTTGCAGAGATATCAATCAAAAACATTACTATTAACAAATGCACCGTGGTTTATAACTAATAATATACACAGTTTTAGCGAATGATACCTTAATAGACTTAGCAATCACCCAAACATATTAGCTATAAATCTCTTAAGATGATAGTGATGAAATAAAAAGGTTGCAAAGGTTCCATATATGTACTTGACCTACCCTTTAGAAAATGAAATGTAAATATGTAAATAATAAAAGTTTTTCTTTTAATCTTTTGTTTACTGAGTTCATTGGAATTCAGTATCTCAGGTAATTTTAATTATTATAAGATTTGCTTATTATTTTAATTTTTGTAAAATACATTGCAAATAAAGACGAATTGAAAAGAAAAAAATTTTTAAAGCAGAAATAAAAGTTTGAACAAAAATACCGGTTAATTTTTTATAAGTGTTCTTTCTGATATTTTTCAACGCAAATATAAAAATCAAACATGCGCAAAAGTTTTTTAAATGTATTTTTTTTACAAATAACATTTTCATTATCCTTTAAATATGGAGGAGAAATTTTGGGACATAGTGACATTGTTGTAAATTTTACTCCTTTTAATTTTACAAAAAAAATTAATAAAAAATATTTTTTCATAATTATTTGTTTTTTAAAAATAAGCTACTACACTTTATTTCACAAACCTTTTTTGTACAAAAAAAAAAAAAAAAAAAACAACGAGTGGGTAAAAGTTACCACCACCTCCACAGTTAAAAATAATGAAAAGGAAACATTAGCTTTTGTAAAACAATGTTCTTAGAAATAATAGACAAAAATTTTTATTTGGCAATTTAAGTCAAGGTTTCCGTGGAAACACAGACAGACATATGGACGGACATCGCTAAATCGATTCAGAAAGTAATGCGGAGTCGATATGTAAAAGGTGAGTCCAGGTCAATCGGTTTTGGTAGTTACAAACATCAAAACTAACTCATTATACCCTGACCACAAAGTAGTTTTGGGTATAAATGTAATCCGATGTGAACTTTTTCATATTTACAGATAGTAACAAAATTTTACTCAAATTTGATTCATGCTTATTTTTTATAACCTCAGCAAAGTAGAATCTAAGACCCTTTCTCGAAAGGTCGGTCTAGACTTTATGGGGAGTGAATTATAAAACACGGACATGTACATATCGTCACCTAAAATGCAAAATAACGTATCATCAAAACAATCAAAATCGAGTTTTTGATTGATTATTATTTATTAAATGAAACTACATGTCCGTGCTAAATTTTACACTTCTGCGCCCAAAACTAACGATTTTATAAGCAAAATTTAAAAAAAACGTATCATCAAATGCATGATTTTCATAAAGCAAAATAACGTATCATCACGCTTGTTTAAGTCATGAAAACTCAATAGTGCTGTTTTTTCCATTATTTATAAGTGTGCATTTCGTTTACCGTTAACAAACTATAGTGTTAATTTTGTTTTGATGTAAAATTACAAATTGCAATATTTAGAGTGACTAAATGAATAAAAAAAAGTGTGGTAAAAATAACAAAAATGTGTTCTAATATAGCAAATGGTTATAACGAAAATGTAAATAGTTCCAAAAAAAATAATAAAAGAGAAGATAGAAAAAAATCGTATGAATGGAAAGAAATACGAAGGCGTTTCAAAGGGAAATGTTTGTGAAAGAATGCCAAGAATAATGAAAATCAAATCTTGCGAAAAAAGTTCAAGTCGACATTGCTCCAATTTTTCTGAACATGTGCGAAAGAAAATATTTGATCGTTTCTGGCAGATGTCATGGGACCAAAAAAAACTTTATGTAACCAATAAAATTGAATGCTCCAACAAAAAGCGTAGAAGATTCTCGACGTGCAATTACAAAATCACATTTTTTGAACAATAAAACAATACGTCTGCAAGTATGTAGTAAAATGTTTATGTCAGTCAACCTTAGGCATATCAGAATCAATGGTTAGAAATTGGGTAAATTTCAGTGAATTACATGCTACACAATTGGGCCCGCAAAACCTAAAAGTTTTAAGAAATGAAGTTAAAAGTAATACAAGCCAAGCAAAACGGTACGAAATGCAATTAAATTATTTGAACAAATGGTTAGAAGAAGTGCCAAAGTTGGAGTCTCAATATACAAATAAGCTTTACTTTCAGTCTGATTTTAAATCGTACAAACATGTATATGAAGTCTATTCCAAGGAATGCGAGTCAAACAAAGAACATAGAATCTCTCCCATATCTTTTCAAATTTTATGGAAGTTTTAAAAAAATATAATTATTCTCTTTTTAAACCCAAAAATGATATGTGTGACACTTGTATATCATATGAATCAAGGAATTTATCACAGCCACACAAAAGAAATAGAGAACATGAGAAAAGAATAACTTGATGATATAGAAAGTGCTAAGATGGATTATTTCTTACTGCTTTGTATAGACATGCAAGCAGTAAAACTTATTCCACAGTCAAACGTAAATGCTTCGTATTACAAAATGAAATTCCAAATTCACATCTTTTCTATTTCTAATGTCATCATTCATGAATCCGACAACTACGTCTGGGATGAAACTGAAGGAACTCTTGTTCCATCTTATTTCGCAACAATTGTTATAAAACATTTACGAAATGCAATACTTCATACGCCAAATATTCATCATTATGTTATATATTCTGATGGATGCTTTCCCTAAATCTAAATGGGTCTTATCCAATGCTTTACTTTCTTTTTGTATTGGAAAAAAAAAAACGGTACTCTTGCACATAAATATTTAATTGTAGGGCATACACAAATGGAATGCGATTCAACACATTCACTTATTCAAAGAAAAATTAATAACAGACAAATAAATTTAACAACACAACTAGTTGACCTCAAAAAGATTCACGAAGAAACCCATTTCCTCTCAAAGTTCATCATATACAACATGATTATTTTCATGATTATGAAGCTGTTCCCAAGCGGTACTCATCGATTCGGCCAGGTAAATATACATTATCAGACAATACGTTTAAAAATTAAATGTTTCTCACTTCAGCTATAAAGTCTGGAGACCCCACAGTTAATATGTTTTGGCGTACGAATCAACCGGAACAATTTATTTTAAAACCAACATTAATGATGATTACCAGGTTCTTCCACAACGGATCTCAAAAACATTCGAATGTACTGAGGCTGGCCAATTACATTCCCAACGAATAAAAACTCCCAAAAAGAAATGGCAGCATTTGCAGGACCTAAAGTCTTTGCTTCCGAGACTTTCATTCGTTTTATATTTCTTTTCAATAATTAATTATTTAAGTGTTAGCGCCATTCATTTTTAATTTATGTATTTAAAAATTAAAATAATTTTGTGTGTTTATTATATTTACTTGTATGTTATTTACAGATGTGTTAAAATAACTTCAATGAATTACCTTATTTTGTTTAAACAATTACTTAATATTTAAAAAATTAAACAATGGAAATTAAAAAAAAACAATTCATTATTTATTGAACCTGGGATTTAACTAATATTTCAAAATTGTTTCATATTTTTAACTTTTGTTTAACTTTATGCTGAAACATTAGCATTGATGATACGTCATTTTGTTTCAGAAAACCCAAATGCAAAATAACGTAAGATACATAACTCGAAAAATACTTCAAAAAATAATTTTTTTCTCTATGAAATATATCTGTTGTTGTGTTTTAAAACAATATAGAAAAAAATTCTTTTTATATCTGATATATTTAGAATTTTATAACGTTTTTTGCTTCTCTGTAATCCTATGAAAAGTGATGTTACGTTATTTTGCATTTTAGGTGACGATATACACAATCATTGCACAGTGGCGCCATTTCAGTTTTTTCGTTGCAAAAATCAATGATTTGAAAGTGTTCAGCAATCATCGTACAATCAAAACGTTTGTACGAAGACGAAAGCGACCGAAAATATACAGATAAAACTTTTAATTTGGCGGTGGAAATATTATGATTTGGGGTTGCTTTTCGGGCCAAGGAATCGGTCCAATTCATGTAGTAAAATATACTGTAATTGAATACATGCATATTCTAAATGACGTTATGTAATATATAGCCGGATGAAAATAAGCCGCAGGTCTGAAAGTTCCAACATGACCATGACCTAAAATACACCTTCAATGTTGTAGCCGAATGGATATTGAAATGGTCAGCCCAATTACCAGATACAATCCCATAGCAGTTGTAGATCGAAAAACAAGGACACGAAATTACCGGAACAAGACAGATCTCATGGAGGCAGTTAAATCAGAGTGGCAAAAAATTTTAATGGATACGAGTATCGTGAAAAAAAGCAGTACTAAAAAAATAGATACCCAAAAAATGTTGACCCCAAAAATAGATGGAAAATTTTCAATTATTGTATAGTAAAGGTTGCCAATATTTTGTCCACATCATAAAAATTAATACTTTTAAGTCTTCTTTTTTTCTGCAGCTATTTTATGTTAATATTTTTTCTTTTTAAACTCTTTCTTTTAACTCATACTCTCAGTTTGCCTGTCTGACGTGGGTCAACCCCATTCCCCCTGATCCAATTGATCTGAAACTTGGCCCATAGTCTTATTGTGACTACAGATTAATTTTGGGGTAGTCACGCAACGTCACGCACAGTCACGGAGTGATCTAAATGTCATTTTCCCTCATCCGATCGATCTGAAACTTGGTCCATACACTTGCTGTGAAGAAAAAGATCAACTTTGACTTAGTCACGCAGTCACGGAGTGATTTAAAACCCATTTCCACATATACGATCAAACTGAAACTTGGTCGACAGATTTGCTGTGAAAAAGATTAACTTTAACATAGTCACGCACAGTCACGCATAGTTACCCATCCGATCAATCTGAAATTTTGTCCATAGACTTGTTGTGACCAAAGATTAATTTTAAAATAGGCACGCACAGTCACGGAGAGATTCAAAACTCATATGTAATAAGTTAAGAAAGAATTTTAATAAAAACTTTCGCCCGTATTCATAATCAAATTCTAGCAGTTGGCTAACTTTTTTTGATACAAATTTTAAAATTTTCGTATGAAAAAAAGTTAGCCAACTGCTAGAATTTTTAAAATTTTCGTATGAAAAAAAGTTAGCCAACTGCTAGAATTTGATTATGAATACGGGCGTTTGTTTTTATCGGTTAGATTATTACTAGCCATAAGTTGTTCTGCAAATTGACTCAAAAAGGATATTTTGCAACTGATACCGTTCATGACAATCGCACCAATCATGCTTTATTGAGTGATCTAAAATTGATGAAAAGGAAGGTCCCTGATGAACCGATTTTTGTTTTGACAAAAACAACAAAATAATCGCTTTTCGTTGGAATGATAATTCGATGAGTATATTTATTTCCACTTTATTCTTCCAATACTGACAATTTTTTATGTCGTTTTCTTTTCTGACAAAAAATGTCGCATTTTATTTTCGAAAAGTGTATTTTTTATATATTCTGAATTAAGAGCAACCTTATCTTATACATAAATCGAAAAGTCTCAAGGTCGCGCCCTCGTAAATCACAAAAAATTGCAGCCATTGACTTCTTTCAGGTCATAGTGTGAGAATATTTCCCCATTGTTCCCCCTTTTTTCTTTTGAATATTTTCGCCCTATGAGGAATATAATCAAATTTTTTTTGTATTTTAGACCTTTCGATTGATGTATAAGATAAGGTTGCTCTTAATTCAGAATAAATAAAAAATACACTTTTCAAAAATAGATCAAATAGCGCAAGTAAAATGCGACATTTTTTATCAGAAAAGAAAACGGCATTAGTTTTAGGCCGATGTGCCAAGCCAGATTTGATCGAAAAATCGTAGGATGACAACGACTGAACAACCGAATCTTATACAACAATGCAATCAGTGAATGCTTCAAATTTGCGAAGAAAACAAATGGCCGTTACTCACTAATGCTATGGAAAATGTTGCTACCGAAGCTGCACTGCATCTGCAGAAATCTTGAAGTCGTGCCACTCATAAGTCAAATTGTTAACAATAACTGAAAATCGTTGCGGTGGTTATAAGACCTTCACGAACACACAAATAATGGCAAAGCGGATGGATAAGTTTGATATGACTTAAAAAATTGGTCATCGCGGCCGCTGTGTGGAGGTGAAAGTGGGAATGTATGCACAAAATCCCATAAAAAATTAAATCCAAAGGATTGTTTTGCATAGTTTCATGCTGGCACTAAAAAAAAAAAAACTGAAAAAATAAAAAAAAATTAAATAAAATGGAAAATCATCACAAATAGATTCACGCTTAAACAAACGCTACAAAATTTACTTTGAAAATCAGTCATCTATTCGCGCAACTTATAGACGGCTTCGTGATTTTTATAGCACACATAATCGCCAATCTGAACAAGCCATCCGTTGAACTGTGGATAGATTTTATACCACATACTTTCTATATAATGCAATAATAACACCAACACGTCGAAGGAATTTGCGTGCTAAAGAGAATATCACCGCTATAAACGAAAGTGTGGAAGAAGATCCACTACGTCCACTACGTGGAAAATTTTGCACAAATTCTTGACCTACACCCGTATAAGATACCAGCTGGTGCAGGAATTAAAATCACGAGACCATCATATGCGCCTGTCTTTCGCCGATTGGGCTCTAGAGAAGTTGGGAACTGACCCTATGTTTAATCGAAAAATTATTTTCAGCAATTAGGTTAATTTTTGGCTTAATGACTTTATTAATAAATAAAATTGCCGCAGCACATGGAGTGAGATCAGTCCACAGCGTACCCTACAGACTCAATTACATCCAGAAAAATGCACTATTTGGTGCGGTTTACACGCTGGTGGCATCATCAAATAAAAAGTCGTAGCTCGCGTTGCGGTCAATGGAGATCGTTACCGCACCATGATCAACAATTTTGTTTGAAACTATGGATGACATTGATCCGGGCGAGATGTCGTTTCAACAGGATGGCGCTATGTGCCGTACGGCGACCGCAACCATCGATTTATTGACAACAAATGACGCCTTAGAGGCCAACATTGTTCGTGTTATCGTGACATATGACCGGAAATGCTATACAAAGTGGCCAAAATTGGACGTCCAGGATGCGCTTCGTCAAGAACAGTCGCGGTGGCCATATGCCCGAAATACTTTTAAAATGTTAATGCCATATATGGATGGATCTTTCGAATAAAAAAAATTTTTTGATTAAAATTTAATTTTTGTGTTTTTTTTACAATTTCAAGTTATGACGGGCTTACAAACACCCTGTATGACATGTAATTCTCAATACAAATAAAATAAAATTCATATTTTATGATATCCTTAAAAGTATTACAAAAAACAAATTTTTACTCGAAATTCATTTAAATAAAAAATAAAATTTTGTATCTTTTATGATAAAAGACATAACTGCTACGATCCCTGGCTGTAATATCTAGTTTATACGATCTCATAATGTATATATTTATATTGTATATAAACGTCAAATAAAGGATGAATGAATAAAAAAAATATATAAACTAACATAATTTCAGGGAATAACTACATGATGTCAATCTCACCCAAATTTGGTTTATGTTTACTGTCTACGCCCATTAATGACCTCACCCGGTAGGGTTAGACTTTTCGAAAGCCATAGTATAGGATATCGTATAGTCGGATCAACAATAACTTTCTTACTTTGTAATGATACTTTACCAATTTACTTAGTACAAACAGCTTTTGTTGCTTTGAATAACGCGTTATATTACCTTTATATCTTGAAAGATAAAAATAATAACGCGTTTTAGTGTATTATGTTTAGATATAAAAATTTTTATTATCGTGTTCTTTTAACAAATGTTTTTTTTCTATTTACTACGATATAAAGGAATTTAAAAAAATCCTTACCCAAAGGGATGTCAATTTTTATTTTGAAGGGTCTAAATTGAGACACGAATTCTTACCATGATTTCTTTTTAAGAAAACCAAACCAATATCCAATTGTAATAATTGTAATTTTTTGCGTCTAAATTGTTGGTATAAATAAATTGCAATTTGGATTCTTAATTTGAATAATTTATGTTATCAAAAACAAAATGTTTTTCACATAGTTAAAAAATGCTTACCATTGCATTATTGAAATAACCTTAAATTTAAAAACAACAAACATAAAAAAAGAATTTTACCTATTTTATATTATCTTTGCATACTAAACCTTTTACTGGATGTTGAACATTAAAAAAATAAATGTATGCTTGGTTTCAATAGTGGCTGCATCTGTTTCAAAATATTTAAGGAGAAACCTAAGGTTTTAGTTGCACTTACATAACATACGCACAATGAAATGGGCATGAGATATTATTTTTTTTTACTTTTTAGAGTAAGCTGCTATTCCAAGACACATATTTTATACAATACCATTGAACTCTTTCGATTCGGATGGGGGTGGGTAAATGTACAACGCTGTATCTGGCAATACGAGCCCCTAGAATAGGAAATTGCGTTAGTCAATCGTAGAACAACAAACAATTTACCTTAAAACAGTCTTAACGGGCGGACTGATTAAAAAAAAACCTTTTATGCATTCTGAATTTTTATAAACCTCAATTTGAGTTACAACTCAAATTCTTTCGGTATGACAAAATTTTGCTTTTCAAAATAAATAACCGAATATATTATAAGATAAACTCATATCTGATACTCGTACTGTTATGCTTTGTATTATCTTTAAATCTTATTTTTAATATATATTATTTAATTCTGATTTTTTTTACTTTAAAAAAACTATATAACTTAAAGGTGTTACATTTGTCTAGAAAATTTGGATGAAACAATTTTTAAAATTTTTAATTTCATATAAATTTTCTAGACGAACGTTAAGTTAAAATTATAGATACATATACCGATAATTTGTGTTGGTAACATTTATATATATGTATGTATATTAAATTTTTCAGTTTTGTAAAAAAAAAAAATAATGTTATTAGTTTTAACTTTGATTCCGTTTCCTAGATCCATCAAAAATTTGTTTCTGAAAGCTTGATTCGGAAATATAATGTTTTTTAATAGGCAATTGCCTTAAAATTAGTGTCAAAACAATTTGTAAAAATTCAAGATATGCATAAATTTATTACCACCTTTAGTTTGTATTTCTATATTTGTACGATTCTACAAACGGCATGTTTTTTCTCATTAAATCCCCAGAGATCATATAAACAGATTTTCTTAAAAACATTTCAATTTTTTTTTTCAATTTCAAACTGTAAAAAGAAAAGAAAATTTGATATTACTTCATAAGACAACTTTATCAATTGTAGGACAAACAAGTCTAAGAAAATGTGAAAATATAAAAAAAAAAAACTTAACGTTATTAAATGAAGAAATGAAATTGGAAAAAATCCCACGTACCACCATGGGATTAATAAGTACCAGTCCAAATATTCTAGTTATTTCCTTGACTAAGACAGACAAAAACGAATGATCACCAGAATCAAACGTTGACCCCCTCCCCTTACCTGAGAGGGTAACAAAATACATATGCATGTAATCGGGCGTCAGAAACGATCATACATATATTAACAATGCAGAGACGACGATGTTTATTTTCTAGTATATTTTTTGTTTTTACTTACTCTTTGTTCACAGACACATCACATAATGTGGGTTCACAATACTTAAGAATTAAAATATTTAAATTTGTTACATTATTTATAAACTATTTCTTGTTTTTAAAATTAATTTTCTTATAAAAAAAAATAAGTTTTTAAAATGTGATTAGTAATAATTTAAAGATTAAAATGTTTCTATATGAAAGCCATTTTTCAAAGTTATTCCATGCAACTGAAACATGAATATCTAGACTGTCGAATGAATAGGAATTATGACCAATTAACCAAACGAAAAATTTGATAGAAAGAACTTAATTTCAATTAGTTTCATGTTCCATTTACAGTTCTATTTAAATTAAACTTTAGAAAGTTCTGAACACTTTTAGATGAGAGCAAACTGAATTTTGAAGTAGAAAAATTGGAACCGATTTTAAGCAATTTTATTTTATATATACTTTAACATTTATAATTTAGGACGGGACCAAGTTCATCGAAGGATCCACGTGAGCAGCGCTCTAGGTGACTGCATCGTCAAACTAACTATAATTTAGTAAAAATTAATACTGTCCAATATTGTTTTTATTTCTTAGTATAGTTTTTCTAAACTGTTAATTACTTGATGTAGATAAAACATTAAATTTTAGTGTTTTTTTTTAGTTCTAATTTTTCCGTCTTATTCAAATTTCATTTTGCTATTTGTCATCATTCAATTTAATTTCGAATCTTTCATTTTAAAAAGGTCTATATTAAAATTATATTTGTTTTAGTTTTTTTTTTTTTTTTTTTGTAATTGTAGCTGTAATAAATTGTTTTCAAAAACGTAAATTCCAGTCATTAAGACGAGTAAGAATAGTTTAAGAATAGTATTGCTTTAACGCCACCATGATTGTTGGCTATCAGAAGGATTTTGACCATTTTCACCACTGGTACCGCCGCTACGTCCAGGTATTGGTGGTGGTGGCACACTAAACATATCGAGAGGAGGTCTAAATTTTTCTTCCTTCTCGTCATCGCTCTCACGTTTAATTGCTGCAGCTGGATACATTGGATATGTTGGATATCCATCATCAATGGGCTCTTCTTTGATCTTGATTGTATCGATCTCACGGAAGTCAGGTTTACGTTCTTTACTATCACGACGATCACCACGATCACGTTCTTTGTCGCGTCTCTCACGTTTTCTTTCACGTCGTTCACGGGATGAATCTCTTTCACGTGATTTCGAACGTTTCTTTTTGCGATCACGTTCACGATCACGCTCACGATCTTTTTCACGACGATCACGTCGATCGTAATCATCATATTCGCGTTCACGACTGCCACGACGCTTTCTGCGTTCTCGTGATCGACTGCGTGAGCGGCGTGGCCGTTCACGTTCCCTTTCTCGTATGCGTTCCCTGGAACGTGATCGTCGACGTATATTATCGCCAAAACGACCGCCGCCAACTGCGCCACCTCTTTCAACAACGCGAGCATTTTCTCGATCTTCACGCTCGCGTTCGAGTCGATAACGCTCACGTTCGCGTTCATTATCTTCACGACCAGAGTGTTTGATATTGACATCATTTCCACCGCGACGTGTGCCACCCAAACCGCCACCTAGACGGCGGGGCAACCAACCCTTAACAGTACGTGCTCTTTCGACGTCAACAAGCACCCGCTTACCGTCAATCTTTTTACCATCTGCATGTTTATAAGCAGCATGCATGTCGCGTTCATGCTCGTATTCAATAAAAGCGTAACCCTTTGGTTTAACACTTTCTGGGTCAGTGATCATGACGATCTTCTTGATGGGACCGTATATCTCAAATTCTCTTCTCAACTTGGACTCAGATGTATCATAATTAACACGAGCAACAAAAAGGGTTCGAAAGGGATCCTCCGTTGCATTTTTGATCTCTTGAGGATCCCACAGAGCTATTTCACGTTCCAGTTTATACGCTACCTGTTCAGCTTTTTCACGTCGCCGTCTCTCCAAGCGTTCTTGACGTGTCTCCATCTTCCTAGGTGGTGGTGTGTCCTTAGGATCTTCAAAATCCATTAAAAAGTTACCTACACCCAAATAACCTCGTGATTTTTTTTCATGTGGCAACTTGTCCACCGGCGGCATAAATGGTATGGCGTCTCGTGCGGCAAATAGTGCCAATAAGTTTGGCGGAAGATATTGAGTCATTTTGGAATAAGTAGCTTACTTTTTTATTCTTTTCTTTAGAAATTCTTCTTTGTTGATGTATACTCGTTTCCTCGTACAAATTTTATACAAACCTGAGTAATGTTGTTTTTTGTTATAATTACATTTTTTAGGTTAGTTCAAGCTAATTTTTAAGATTTTCCTGATCTTACCTCTTCATTGCAAAAAGCAATTTATAAAATTCTTGAATTATAGACTATATTCTATAATATTCACCAAATTAGAGATTTCTTATACAATTTACAATTTTATAAAAAAAAATCAACTTTAGACTACAATCGCAATATGAAGAAAAAACAAATGGCTGCTTGCTGCCAATCTATTACAAAAGAGCCATAACAAAGTGAAGCCAAGTTGCAAGAAATCATGAAAAAATATGGCATTAATAGCAATTTTACAAGCAAGCAGGTCTGCCAGATCTTACGATTTATTACTTTGACCCAGTTCACACGAGGCAATTTTTGCTGCTCAACTTTGTTGAATTTTGTATCAAACAATTTTCGTTTTCTTTTGCTTCCAAATTCTTACATTTTTGACAGTCCATTTTATTTAGTTTGTTTAAAAAGAATTTATTATTGGTTCAAAGTGGAAAATCTATTTATGTAAAAAAATGGAAGTAAAAAAAAATGAAATAATAAAAAAATAAAATAAATGAAATAATCTTTTTCTGACACATATAACGTTGTTTCAATTCCACAATGTGGAATATATAAAAAACGACTTGAGACACTAGGTCTATGTTGTCATTTTGTGGGGGTTTAAGTTTTTATGTGGTGATGCAGCTCCCCTATACAACCATTGCCTTCGCAAGGGAGATTGGGTGAGCTGTTTAATGTGTGAACTTATTGCTCGTGGAGTAGAACGTTAGGACCACAAGGCAATAACTTACACGTGTTTTCTTTTATTCAGAATAACAGAAGCAGCAAGCCAATTTTTACCCGATGGATAGCAAATCGAAACTCTAACAGCGAAGCAATGAATGAAAAGAAATGTGAAATAATAACCTGCAGCTAATTTCGTGCTTACAATTATGAATGACACAATAAATCGAGTTTCCGAGTACAAGCAACTCCGTACCAAATACCGCTCTTATTTCCCCTCTCTCCAACAAACTCAAAAGTTGGCCAACAAAAATTGCTTCTTGTGAACCAGGTCTATGTTAGCCAACAATAATATATGAGAATGTGCAAACTGGTTTGGCTGTGGAACCAGCGTAGCCAGTGAAACCAGAGTAACATGTAAGTCCGATCACAGGGAACATGTGTAAGCATCTGGTAATTGAAGATTTTTTATGGCACTTTTTTAAAATCAAACAGAAAGCAATAACTATGTATTACCTATAGCAATTAACTGCAGGGGCTCTGCTAATATAAAAATATTTATTATTATTATTTATTATTATTCCAACCGGTTAATTTTTAATTTTTCGTTTTTTATTTTTAATTTTTGGTTTTTTATTTTTAATTTTTAATTTTTAAAAATGAAAAATGTTTTTACTTTTTATTTTTCATTTTTTTACTTTTTATTTTTCATTTTTTATATTTTTTTCTCATTTTTCATTTTTCATTTTTTAGTTTTAATTTTTATTTTTTCGTTGTTCATTTTTCATTTCTTATTTTTCTTTTTTCACCTTTCAATTTTTATTTTTCATTTTTAAATTTTTATTTTTCATTTTTATTTTAAAATTTTTATTTTTAATTTTTTATTTTTTCTTTTTAATTTTTTTTTTTTTTTTTTTTTTTGTTTTTAATTTTCAAACATAAATTCATTTTCATATCATAATTTTTTAACAATACAATCATAAGTCACATCAATTTTGTCTTACGTTTCACATGTTACGCTGTTTTTGTGATTGTATTGTGAAATAGAAATTGACCCCCCTGCGCGTATAGATGTTTACACATCAAACAAACAACACAAAATTATTGAAACCAAAACAATATACCATGAAAAAATTCTATATAAAAAAAAGAAAACCAAACATAATTTCATTGTGTCAACATTAAAAAATAAGATTAAATAATTGTATACATATATTAAAAAATACAAAACCAAAATCAAATTATTGATGTGTAAACATCTATACGCGCAGGGAGGTAAATTTCTAATTCACAATACAATCACAAAAACTGCGTAATATGTGAGCGTAAGATCTTACGCGTAACATGTAAGCATTAAGACAAATCGGTGTGACATGATTGTTTGGTGAAAAAATTATGATATGTATTAACATTTTTGTCGCTGTTTTCTGCATTTTATTTATTACCAGATATTTACACATCTCCCCTGTGATCGGACTCACATGATTTTTTTTTTACTTATACGCTTTTGCTTCGATATTATATGATTCTTGGTTTTTCATATAAAGTTTATAAAGTTTCGTTAACATTTCTATTAAAAAAAGTGAAACCAGAGTAACATTTGTATTAAAAAAAGTGATAGAAGTTAAATTTGTGCAGCTATTGAATATATATATATATATATATATATATATATATATATATATATATATATATATATATATATATATATATATAAATATTTTTCAAAATACTAATATAAAACTTCATACATATCGTTGTGAATATATATATATATATATATATATATATATATATATATATATATATATATATATTAGTATTTTGAAAAATATTTATATGTAAGAAAAATCAATAAAATTAAGAATTATATTTGTATTTTGAAATTTATTTATATATTTATTTATTTATATATTGGTTTATTCATAGTTTTATAAAAAGCCACATTGGCCAATGAAACTACCTGAATACAGAATTTTAAAATAAATAACTTAAAAAAAACGTTTTTTTTAGTCCATTTTAACGTTCCATGCTTCTGGACTGTTTTTTTTTTTATTATTTATTTCAGGTAACAGTATTTACAAGGACATTTTTCTCGGGAGACATATTTATCCTTTGCTAATAATTTTACAAGTTTAATATACCAATAAAATCTTGGGCGAAATCTAATCTTGCTGATTTATGTCAGTAAACAATTCATTTTATTTTTAAAGATAAGTTACAAAAGAATAAATTAAGTAATTAACCATTTTTTCAAAGTGGTTGGAATAGCATATGAAAAACCAAAATGAAAATTAAAATTTAAAATAAACTGGAAACGTTTTGAAATTAACACGTGACATTGGTTTAAATAATTAACCATATTATTGTCTAAAAACTTTTTTAAGTAATAGTTAGGAAAATAAAATTATAATTATACGTCCAAACTTGCTTTCATGTTAAAAATAAAAATAAAAAATAAAAAAGGAGACATATCTGCTAAATTCGATCTAATGCACAGACACACAGAAAGACAGACAGACGGACGGAAGAAATCTGAATCGCGTAGTCAGTCAAATATGAAGTTAGAAACTTTCTGTCATGGCAAAAAGGTGGATTATATAGTCATGACATGAACATTAGCGGTCTCCACTAGCCACTGACTTGAACATTGTCATGAATTATGGCTAGTCGAGACACCATGTTACCCCTAGATGATGCCCAAAGCAAAAATTACGAAATAATTATTTGGGATAATTTCACAAATCTGGTAACACTGTACTCTCTTAATTATAGAGGTTTCAAATGATTAAAGAAAATTATTTTTATTATCAAATTACAATATATCTCATAATACAATAAATTATAAAATAAAAGAATTAACTTTTATTGACGTTTTTTTTATATATATTTACCAAAACAATTTAAAAAGTGGCAAATTTTGTGTAAATATTTTTAAGAGAAATGGCAAGCATGCTCGTGTATAATCTCTTTTATTTCTAATCTTTTTGTTAACCATGAAATTCGTTTGAGCGTTCCTATAAATACAATAAGCTGTTTACGTTCTACTGTTACTAGAGCGTTTAGTTTCCCTTTAATTTTTGTTGGTTGAGGTTGTTTTTATTTTCTTTTGTAGTGCGTTGATGTAAGAAGAGAAATTACAAACATAAATGTAAAAACGCTGACGTATTAATATATATTTTGATTCGCAAAAAGCCGGAAATTTTTAAATGAAAAGCAAAGAAAATTCACGAAAAGTATTTTAACTAATTACCTATTTTTCAGCAATACTCATATCAAATTATTTCCTAAAAATTTTATATAACAAAACAACAGCAAAATTTACTTGATAAGCAAAAGCAAAGCAATTTATAAAACATAGACAAATTAGAAAAAGTAATTAAAATAAGTTAGAATGACGAATACAGATATACGCAAACGTATGGTGAGTAAAATTGTTTATTTTGTAAAATTAAGTATTATTGCTATTTTCATTTAACATATTGTCATATAATAAAAGGCTACAAAAATAAATACATATATTTATCATCAGCATGGTCGAATTGAATATACCTTTAATAGTTCAACAGTTAATGTCAGTTGGTTAGAAAGTGCGGTAAAAATATAAGCTTGTTTAAAGGTAACTACAGCTGTTTTTCAATGTTCAAAAAAAGAACAGCTGTTTTATTGGGATTGAACATTTATATATAAACTAGCAGACTCCAGCGCTCGAAATTCGAGTGCAAACTTTAGGAAATTTTATTTTTTCATTTAATAAAGACCCTAAAAGTATGCCTCACAATTCTTCTCATTTTAAATGAAGAAAACAAACTCAACACATTAACACAAACATTAACAAATTTAATAAACACATAGCATTGTATAATTTTATGCATGTGTTAGTAGCAACTTTAAACGATCATAACTCCAAAAAATGTTCCAGACGATAAAAATCTTTAAATCTGGTTCACAGCTAAAAAGAAATACCTTTCAAATGATAAATTTTTTGTCAAAGCCGGGGTAAAACTGTGAAACTTACATCGGTTACAAGAAATTGACTAGCCTATTAATGTTATAGATATTAATATTTGAGCAAAAAAGTTAAATATAAACAATTTTAAAAGTTTTGGGTGAGAATTATCAAATTTTATTTACGAGCCGGGATCAATGAGACCGAAAATATCGAACAAATCCACGACATGATGTTGGCCGATTAGAGAGTAAATTTGCGCGATATTGTTGAATCCAAAGTCATATCATATGCTTTTGTTATTTCGATTTTAAATGATCTGTTGGGTTTTAAAAAGCTGTTCGAAAGGAAGACCAAGCAGCAATATACACCATGAATCAAATCGGAAAATCGACGCCGAAGAAAGTAAAGGTCAACTTATCGGCCAAAAAGATTATGGTGACCGTTTTTGGCATGCATGCTGCATAATTCACATTGATTACCTTCAGAAGGAAGAAATATATAATAAACGGAAAATTTTATGCCAACTTATTGAAGCGATTCAACGATAATTAAAAAAAAAGACGAACGCATTTTGCCAATTCAAATTTTTAAGAATTTTTTTATTTTTATTCATAAAATGAGGTTACGAAACAAATATTTTTTTTGCTCTAGTGCTTTTTTTTAAAAGACCAGATAAATCATTATTGAAGTGTAAAAATTTCACCGTGGAACTTTTTCGGAGCGTTCTCTTTTTAATAACCTTTTATATTTCTCCCCTTTCTTGATCTTTGTTTTTGTTTTTCAGCTATAACCAAGAACCATTGATGATTTAAAAATCTTCAGAAGTGATTTATTTGGTTGTGTTAAAAAAGCAACAGAGAAAAAAATAAAAACAGTTTTTATTTCATAACCTCAGTTTATGTAGAAAATTGATTTCATCGACCGTACCGTACCGTAAATCGGAGCAAAAATAACGAAGATACAGCGATCGTTTTGAAATTTGATACACTATTTCTACACATAAATCAATAGATAATCAGGGAGCTTTTTTTTTTACCATTTTTTCAATTTTTAACAACAAATTCACTGAAATTTTATAGCCAAAAATAATAATAAAAAAAACTTCCTGATTACCTAGGGAAACATTTCACTTTTTAAACACATTACGATTTTTTTGTTTCACATGATCCGGTATAGTTATGATGTCCACCGCATAACAACTTTTTTACGAGGCGCCTCCGGAGATTCGGTGTAACGGTCTTATTTATTACCATTTTTAGTTGAAAAAGTTTTCAAAGATACTTCAAATGATATGCTATAACGTGTATATGAAATAAATAATCCAACATTATTCATATCTTAAAAAAATCATGAAAATACGTCTGTATTTCGCGTTTAAACCTTACCCCGCCCATTAAAATGTGAACAAATTCTCAAAAATCGTTTGGGCCATAAATATTGAAATATTTTTGGTGAAACGCCCTAGTATACACATTAGTATTCGCAATCGAAAAAAAATCCAAAAATTGGGTTATGAATTGCAACCTCATCCGATATATTCTCCGAATTTAGCCCTCAGTGACAATTTTCTATTTCGAAACCTAAAGAAATGGTTAGGTAAAAAAAAGAGTATTAGCTTAAAAATAAAACCGTTGATCAAATTCCTATTTTGAAGACCTTGAGAAATCCTATTATTTTGGAATGAATAAAGGGATTTTATTGGGCTAGAAGGAGACTATGTTGAGAAATATTTTTTTGCTGTTAATTTTTCTTTTTCTTGTCAAAAAGGCACGGATTTATTGATCCGCCCTCGTAGATTGAAACAAATTATGAATGAAAAAATTACGTTTTATCCCCATGTATGTATGTGCATTAGGGTGGCCCTTAATAAAAAAAGTGTCCAAACTCTCGGTCGCACCCCCTAGAAATATGCGAATAGCAAAAAAAGTGAGAAATACAAAGTTTTGGGTCAATCAAAAAACATTTAGAGGTGGCTCAACGCGATTGAAAATTTCAAGTGTGTTTATATGGGGAAAATATAACTTTTTTCAGATGTTACGAAAATTTCGTCCTATTCTTTAATTTTCTGAAAAACTGTTATATAATTTGGGATCAGTATTAAATTACCTTTCCAAGAAACTATAAAACTTCAAAATCGAATAAAAACTCGCCAATAAATAGCAAATGCGCCACACCACTTTTGTGCCAAAAAAAACTAGGTCATGAAATTTAATGGCATTTTTTCAACTTTAAGAAATTAATTAAAGCCAACATTTTGTTTTAGTCTCTATACCTGTAAGTACTTAGATATGAAGTATTGTTTTATTACCAATTTTTAACCTATTAAGCATTGAGACCGAAAATGGAAAATTTTTTTTGATAAAATTTTGAAAACTCCTTTTTCAAGTTTTGAAAAATTTTCTTAAACAAAATTTAAAAAAATTGATCTAGCTCTTTAAGGTCTTGTTAAATTCATGTTAGAGATTAACTGTGTGAATTTTTAAATCATGCCACAATTTTTTTGACGAGGATTTAATTTTTGCGGATTTCGAGAAAAATGGGATTTTTGTAAAATACTCTGTAAATGTACTATTTCTAAATATTTTGTATCAAAAATCATCACTTTTCTACTTTTAAATGTTATATTTTATTTTAATAGCCTAGGGTTTCGGAAAGAAATATTATGACCCCATTAACCCTTTTGGAATTGGGGTCACATATGACCCAAGCTAATAAAAAAAATTTATTCAAAAAATTCAAATATTTTGTAAGTGCTATTGGATTTTTAGATGCGACGTTTACAATATAATAACAAAATGTGTAGAAGTTCCGTTCCTAAAATTTTAGATAAATCCGAGAACGTTAACCCATTATTTGCCAAGGCCAGCTTTGGATTTTAAGATATTTTTAAATAAAAAATACCGAAAACGAGTTTTTCTATTAAACTCGATGAAACCACTATTTAGAATTTAAGAAAAAGAAAAAATAATAAAATAATATAATAAAAGGGGTCATAATATTTTTTTTCCGAAACTCTAGGCTATTAAGATAAAATATAATATTTAAAAGTAGAAAAGTAATGAATTTTTGATACAAAGTATTTAGAAATAGTACATTTACAGAATATTTTACAAAAATCCCATTTTTCTCAAAATCCGCAAAAATGAAATCCTTACCAAAAAATTCTGGCATAGGGATTTACCTAAAAATTCACAGAGTTAATCTCTAACATACATTTAACAAGATTTTAAAGAGCTAAATCAATTTTTTAAAATTTTGTTTAAGAAAATTTTTCAAAACTTGAAAAAGGAGTTTTCAAAATTTTATCAAAAAAATCTTCCATTTTCGGTCTCAATAGGTTAACAAGGTGGTAATAAAACGATACTTCATATCTGAAAACTTACAGGTATAGAGACTAAAACAAAATGTTGGCTTTAATTAAGTTCTTAAAGTTGAAAAAAAATGCCATCAAATTTCATGACGTAGTTTTTTTTTTGGCATAAAAGTGGTCTGGGGCATTTGCTATTTCTTGGCGAGTTTTTATTCGATTTTGAAGTTTTATAGTTTTTTGGTAATTTAATACTGATCCCGAATTATATAACAATTTGTCGGAAAAATTAAACTATTGAACGTAATTTTTGTAAAATCTGAAAGAAAGTCATATTTTCCCCATATAAAACATATTTGAAATTTTCAATCGCGTTGAGCCACCTCTAAATGTTTTTTGATTGGCCCAAAACTTTGTATTTCTCCGTTTTCTTGCTATTCGCATATTTCTAGGGTGTGCGACCGAGAGTGTGAACACTTTTTTTTCTTCATATAATGAACGGCCACCCTAATGTGCATCCATATAAACTAACGAGCAATTTAATTTATTAAATATGCATATATTTTTATATTTCGTTTCAGTTTTATTTAAAGTGAGCAATATTTGAATCATTTAAGCACTCATATAATATAATGTTGAGCAAAAAATTCAAATTCAAATCCGTGCCCCTTTTAAAAATAATAATTGAAATGAAAGGACAATTTTAAAGCTCGTACATGTTAATTTATAGGGAAGTGCAAAAATAAAATAACGCGGTCAGACAAACAGATATCGAAAATGGAGACAAATTAGCTAATAAGTCTTCAGTTGCCAATTTTTTAAGACATCACGTTATCATTAATCTCTTTTTTTCAATTGTTTTACTATTGATTGTAGGTATATATTTGAAATACCTACATACATATGTAAATACATATGTGTGCTCATTTGTGTGTTTCTAGATTTTATTAGAACATTAGCCATTTGTTTGTTAATTACCGAAATACTTGAACCAAAAAGTACAACAAAAAACACAACCAAAATTTGTACTCATTTTCAACACATCAAAATTTATGTAAAAATAAATTAATGTAATTTTAAATAAAAACTGCATTTCAAGCATTTTAAAACCTTTTGAAATAAATCTTATCTTGTTTTGAACAGACAGTTTTTTTTTGTTTGAATTCGTGATAAGAATTATTAAGTGGAATTAGTAACATTAAGTAAGATATCTTTATTTTATTTTTCTATTTTGACAATGTCGAATTTATTTACCCTACACACAATTCAAATATTATTTTACAAAAACAGTCTAAGCTTAAAAAAATAGTTACTTTTTCAACATGCTCTATTAATATTTAGTATCAGCAACTTATAAGTCTCTGCTCAATTTAATAAAATTGCTAAAAATTCGCATTTTTTTTTATAATTTTTAAAAGACCTTTAAAAAAAGTAATATATTTATATTCAATACTTCCAAAAGACATTATCATATCCAAAATATTTATAAGTTTTATTTTAACAAAATAGTTTAATAAAATATATGTACATATATAAAATTTTATGTTTTTAATTTTACTCTAACCAAACTCAAAGTATAAACACAACCAGCCCATTGCGGTGTTATTCATATAAAATGGACAAAAAACAATCGCAGAACGTCCCCCGAAAATCTTTCATATTCTCATTTTTCAACTCTCATTCTCTCTTGCCTTATTTTTACAAAATTGCTGAGATGAATTTCAAGTTTGTAAACAAAAACCATATGTTTGATGTTTATAGCAATTACTAAAAAAATCGAGTTGTCATCTACTATCCATCGAGAAAGTAGGTCTTCGTTTCTTCTATTATTTTCAATAAGAGAAAATAACGTGTTTCTTGTTTGCTTTGTGGTCCTCGTGGTTGCTGCTGAGCATTCAGTTAGGTTAACGTTACATTTCTGTATGTATGCTGTTTATATTGTTTCATAACCGCTCATTTTAGTTTTAAGTGTATAAATATTAAATAGCTCTCCCTAACCTCCGTTGCGGAAATAATGAGTGTTTAAGGGAGACTATATACGTTCTAATAACCTGGCATTATGTTCACCGTGATGCCACTCCATTAAATTTTAAATATAAAATAAAATTTATTCGAAAACAAAAATTAAATTTTCATTTAATTTTACTTTCACTTAATATAAATTAATGAAAATAGAAGACAATTTTATTTTTTAACAATTAAAAGAAGAAAACTTGTAGAAAACTTTTTTTTTATATTCTCATTTGTCTTTATTTGGCAGAAATTTAGGACATGACGATATGGATTTGTCTTTAAACGATCTAAAATGTATTATGATATGTGTTTTTTAATCCGTTACAAACGGCTTGAAAAAATGTATACACCGTTCTTGTAAATTTAAGTCTACAACTACCTGATAATTTAACAAACATTTAATTTATTTAATGTAAAATTTACAACGCATAAATGACTTGCAGAAAATGTATTAATAATACTTAATGTTATCTACACAAGTGTAATATACAAAGTTTAGTTAATAGTGACACATTTTGTAAAACCAAAAAATTAAAAATATATCTATGAAATTCGCACATTTTATTTCCCTAAAATAAAAATTTTAAATATCACGGCTGGTCGTTCTTATCATTTGTATAATAGTTAAAACAACATCAATAAAAAAGATTTTTTCTATTAATATATAAAATGTTACGAATTTTAATAGGAAAAATGTGAAAAAGTTTTTGATAATAAAGTTGAAACTTGAGCTTATCTAGAACAATATAAATAATATATTAAGTTAGCAACTTAACATATTGCTTGTATTGAACCTTTTTGAACTCTATGAAAAGATTGGCATTTTAGTTATATATAATTTTTAGTAAAAGTAGATTTTATTAGTGATAATGTCAAATATTCAATCCAAATTATTACTCACAATAATTATTATCGTCTCCAAGATATGTTAAGGCCCAGCTTTTATTTTTATGACAAAAAAATGTTTTTCCCAAATTTTGTTTTACTTGTGAACAGCGATGTGCAAAAGTATTCGAATTTCGATAAATATCGGCTGCCCGAAAATAACTATGTTTTTTAGCAACATAAACAGACAAATAAATAAATGAATAAATAACATCAAAATAAACAGGCTCCTAAATTGTAGAAATCTTATCAGAATGTTTGTGCATAATTATAGTACGTAATAGTAGAGCCCGCAAACAGACATCACGAGAAGTACGAAAAATTAAAAAAAATCATCAGCAATACGTAGAACACTGTTATTAATGAAGAAATTAAAAAGAAAAGACTTACCTATGCCAAAAGTATTGACGGGAAGAATGGCTATCGGTTGGGGCAAATATTACGTGAAAACTTTTACACTTAATGAAAATGGCTTAAATAATGAGTAAAGCAACTTGATACTACCAAGCAATTAAATAATAAATATAAATAAATGATATACCTATAGCACGCAATTATACTTCTACACAGCAATATAAATATATAGTAAAAGCCCAATTACCCGGCGTCCAATTAAGCGAATTTAATTTGTAGGAAATTTTGTTTGCTTTTTTTTCCTTTCACAAGAGAATTTTTTTCTTTTATAATTCGGGTATTCACATAAAATAAATTTCAGTGAACTGATTTATAAAAAATTGTTGTCTGGAACATAATATGAAAATAAACATTGCGATTTATTTTACGATCTACAATATCCCATACATTTTCTATGGGATTAAGATCAAGTTGGCCATTTCAAAACGTTATTCTTACTGTTTATTAACCATTCTTTCACGCATTAAGCCGTGCTTTTTGGGTCGTGTCATATTGATACCTCCACTTAAGTGGCATTTCCTCCTCTGCGTGTGGCAGCATTATACTTTTAGGATATCGTTATACATGAAACGATCCATTATGCCATTTATTTTATGACCAGAAAAACATCCTTTAACAACCTTCCCTTTTAATATAATTATTAAAAAGAATATTTAGTTTTAATTAATTTAATTATTTAATTAAGCTTTATTGCGCACACAATCTTTATTTCTCAAGTCTCAAAAAAAACTAAAAACTTCATTACAAATTTGTCAATATTTCAGTATCGCTTTCGACATGCACACTATGTTCAAATGCTGTTCTCCACATCCCTTCTATATTTTTCAGCTTCAGGCGTAATGAAGGATTGGCTGCTGGTTGCGTTGGCACAGATGCGTTCGCTGATTCTGCTGGTAGATCTATATGTTGATCACGCTATATGTTGATCATTGCTTCTGAAGTTATTTTTTATCAAAAATTGTACTTCTTGGTAGCGGAAGTAATAGTCAATTGAAACAAATATTTATATAATCGTTATTTGGTAGTGGACCAAGTAAGTTTGTAGCGACACATTGTCAGGGACCATTTGGAAATGCGTGCCGTTTCATCGGAGTGGGATTATATGGCTGTGACACTAATAAACAATCCCAGCAATTTTTACACACTTTTTCACTTCTCTATCAACCAGTGGCCACCATACTTTGGATATCACTCTTCTTTTCATTGCCGATTCTCCTGGGTGCACCTCGTGGGCAAGTTCTAACAATTTAGCTCGAAGAAGTTTGTGTACGACAATGCGAGTTCCTCGCAACATTATACTGCCGACAGCTCGTAGCGAAAAGGGTAATAACTGTTTACTGTGTTCGACGGTCAGTTGTCATTTTTAATATACTGAATGGCTTCCACAAATTAATTCACCTGTGAGTTCTTTTCATCGATTTCGCATATATTGATAGATGACGGAGTTGAATGTGCTATAATGTGTAATATGCTATGCTCATCGTTTTCATCATAAGAATTTGTACGCTCGATTTTACAAAGTCGAGAAATTGAGTCAGCAATATTCTCTTTTCAAGATCGGTATATCACTTTAAATTTGAAAGATTGTAATCTTAAAAGCCATCTCTCTATTCTCGCCGGTGGCTTTGAAGTTGGCTTAAAATTTGCCTCAAGGGGCTTATGGTCAGTAACCAATTCAAACTCAAGTCCAACTAGGTAATAATAGAACCTTTCCACAGCCCAGACAAGAGCCAAGCTTTCCTTCTCGGTTTGGGAGTACCTCTTTTCGACATCAGAAAGACTTTTGCTGGCAAAAGATATTATTCGTGAGTCGCCGCTGGGATCAAATTGAATTAGTACTGCCCCAGAAGCTACAGGGCTTGCATCTGCGATTACCCGTGTCCTATTCTGTGGGTTAATATACGCCAAGTTTGATATATCTGCTAAGAAACTTTTCAAAATTTTAATAAGCTCCTTAGCGGCTCTGTAATATTGGCCAGATCCGGAATAAATTTTCCTACGTAAGTTACGAAAACTTCTTGTCTCTCCTTAGTCTGTGGCGCTCGAAACCACATAATAGTCTTTATTTTCTCGGGGTCAGGAGGTATTCCCCCATCAGATAGGATATGTACGAAAAATTTTAGTTTTTTAACACGCCATACGCATTTGTCATGGTTGAGCAGTAAATCATTGTTCTTAAATATTTCTAGTACCTGTTTTCTCATGTTCTTCAGTATTACCGAAAATGATAACGTCACCAATATAATTTAAGGTATTACTACATGGAGATAATAGTTCTTCCATTATTCACTGAAAAATTTCAGGAGCTGAGCTGATTCCAAACATTAGTCTCTTATAGCGGAAAAGTCCCTTGTGTCCCATTTCAAATCTAATCTGGGGAACAATTTAGCTCCTTTTAATTTTGTCATAAATGTGTCAAAGGTCGGTAATGGATAATTTTCCATTAGCACAGCTTTGTTGGCACACCGCATATCAACACAAAGTCGCATTTCTCCATTTTCTTTAAAAAACGGCAACTATTGGCGAAATCCACTAGCTCGGTCCCGAAACTGGTTCGATAATATCTTGTCTGAGTGCCTCGTTTATTTTATCACCTACTCTTTCCTCAATATCAATTGGTATACGTCGTAAGGGCTGCTGAATCGGCTTAACTGTAGGATCTAAGGCTAGTTTGATGCTAATATTTTTGATCTTTGGGAAAAATTTCCTATTCGTATCACGATCCGCTTTATCACGCCCCAAAAGTGATTGACTCCCGTTCTCAATTACATAAAAAGTGGCAATGACTTCTGCGCCCTCTCTCACTGATATGGATGCTTCAAAAACTGATTTGCATCAAATGATTTAAGTTGATTGAGAGAATGCATACGAATGTTTAGCAATATTGCCCCATTTTTTTGGAGCCTTTGCCAATCTTCTTGGCTTAGAAGATGAAATCGTGACCCAGAGTCAATAATCATCGAAAGAATGCGTCCTCCGACGTGGCATTGAATCATTTCATATATTTTTAAAGTTTCGATAATCTTAAAACAATTGAAATCCCGAGTCTCCTTTTCAGGCTTGCAATCTTTTTCCTCAATGCATCTTACCCTTGATGTCTGAATTCGTCGCTGCTTCGAATTATTATAGTCATATTCAACTGCTTTTCGTTTTATATTCTTTGTTTTACATTTCCGAGCAAAATGCCCTACTAGCCCACATTTGTTACACTTCATCTTTCTAGCTGGGCAGCTAAAATCATTAGTAAAATGCCCCTTATTTCCACATCTGCCGCAATCCTCACCAGCATGCTTCGTCCACTCAATTTTCGTAGAAATTCGATTTATTGTTTCAGATTCTGTCTTTGACAGCATGCTTTGCGATTGATTGTTGATCTGATCATGAATCTGGCACGCCGAAATGATATCATCCAAACTTTGTTCCTTTTCCAATACCTTTTTCTTTAAGTCGATTGCTCTACTCACTTAGAGTAGACCCAAAATTGTACTCTGACGCTTGATGCCTAAGGCACAGAGAAATTTATTGAAATCTCCCTCTGTCGGAGATATGTTTCTAAATAAATGTCTTTCAAATGTTGAAATTCGCTTTAAACATAACTTTTTGCAGTTGTGGGCCACCAAGGTGAAGCAATTTGTTCTTCTTATTTACCACATCATTTATTTCTTTGGATTGAAGATACAGTGAGAGGGACCGAAATCATTTTTCCCAATCGATGCGTAATAAAGACTTCTCGATGAAATGGTCTTATCTCAGTCATTTTGGAGTACAATTTAATGTATTTCATTAATCTGCAGAACTTATATTCTTCATTAACAATTAAATGTGTTTTTCTTCATACCTGAAAACAGTTGAATGTTCTACCAAATTATTTTCGAATTAAATGGATCATCCGAACACAATTTAATGTGTTCTCAATATAAAGTTTCTTCCCAAGCTACAATTTAATGTGCAACAATTATTTTGATCAATCCAAAGATCTGCAATCATAAACAAATATATATTGATTAATTTTCCTCCCTTATAGACTGTTTTCAAATTGTCATACCTAGCAATTTGACGTTTTTTTTATGGAAGTTTTTTTGTGTTCTATTCTGTGGTTCTTTTTTTATATATAGTAGTTTGTTCTCACACTCCCAAAAAAAAAAAAAAAAAAAAAAATATATAAAATTATTTTTTTTTTTGAATAAATTAAAACCACTTGAATTATTGCAATACATCAACCCGAAAATTCAGTATCCCATCCTCGTCGCCAATGTAACAACCAACCCTTTTAATGTAATTATTAAAAAGAATATTTAGTTTTAATTAATTTAATTATTTAATTAAGCTTTATTGCGCACACAACCTTTATTGCTCAAGTCTCAAAAAAAATAAAAACTTAATTACAAATTTGTCAATATTTCAGTATCGCTTTTGACCATGAGTATACCGAGGATTAAGACGTTGTCCTTTAGGTCTGCGTACTAGTCTAAATCTATCAGAACTTTTTAGATAAAACTTCGACTCATCAGTTTATGTGTTCTTTGCAAACTCCATTCTGTTAGTCTATTTTTGGCGTAAATAAAAGGTTTTTTGCACTTCGGTATGATTTTAACCCGCCTTTAACAACTCGTCTTTGGATGGATCTTATTGAAAGATGTAAGGAGATCCTTTTTCATTAATCGGAGTATTATTGCCTGTCACCGATTCGTCTCTTTTATAATCGTTTATTTTTTCCTTTACTTCACTGAGTACTTGTTATTAGCCTTTTTTTTATTGAAATATTACAATATATGGCCAATGAATCTGAAAGATCAGGTAATTGTTGTTGGTAGTCTTTTACATTTAACGAAAAATGTAAATATCTTTTAATTCGTGCTTTTTTTTTTGTCGCGGCAAACAGCATTGTTGTAAATTTAATATTCTTTCTTTCTGTTTTATTTTATTTTCATTTTTGTTTATGTTTTGTGTTATTAAAACGGGTCTTCTTCGTTATAAATAAATAAAAAGAATTTAAATACCGGTGAATTTTTCTATGTAATTAAGCTACATGATAGAAAGCAAAAGTTCGTGCATATGTTTTGTCGTACACTGTACATGTAGACATAGGTGTTTCTCTGCCTTAATAAAATGTTTCCGAACATTTAATACAATAACATTAAACAAATTTAATCAGCTGTTTATAAATACTTCGTAAAAACGTTACAAAACTTTATTTTTTGACATTGTTCTAAATGCTTTTCATACAACAATTTCGAGTAGCTGATGCTAGGGATGACAACAATTTTAATCAATATTTGCTAATCCCAGGATTCGCGTTTTTGTAAATTAAGATAATAAAATTATTTTAATTTGTAATTTTCAATTTAAGAATCAAATAAAAAAACCGTAATTTATTTGTTATAAAGAAAAACTTAACAAATAAAACATAACTTAACCTCCTGAAAATTAAGTTTCTTTTGCATGTTGCTCTTTTAAATTTAGTATATTGGACTATTACACTTATCGATAGCACCGTTTTTTTTACAATAAAAAAATTAAAATTTTCTTAGAAAGCCGTATCTGATATGTCAATTTTATTCAATATGCAATTTGTAACAGTTTTTAGTTTTTTTTATAATAAATCATATCATCAAAATAGATTTAATATATGGATTATGTATTTAAAAAATTAGAACAGAAATAAAAAATATGTTTGTTTTAATTCCTGGATTGCGGGCTCCAATCAAGAAAAGTCCCTGGATTCCTAGCTGACACCTTGCTCTTGGCTAGCCAGGTTTAAATATTTTCATATTTTATTGTCACTTAACCTTGAAAATTAGCAGATGTTTCTTTTCACATAAATTACTAGAGTATTGATTGATTAAAATTTGTACCTTTCTTTTTCGCATAAAATTTTTTAGAATTTTCACAAGAATTTTTTTTTTTTGTTAATTTTTTTTCTTTTAATATTTTCATTCTATTATTAATAACATGCATGCATACACTAATTTTACTCCTTTGAAAGTTTTTTGAAAAAAGTCTATCTTAGCTACGATAAAAAATTTCACCAAAATTTCTTTTTCGCATAAAATTTTTTACCATGTTTTAGAATTATTTTCACAATAATTTTTTTTTTTTTTTTTGTTAAATTTTTTGAAATATTTTCACTCTATTATTAATAATATGCATACACTAATTTAATTCCTTTTGGACGTTTTTTTAAAAAAAGTCCATCTTAGTTACGATAAAATTTAAAGACTTGGATTATTGTAATATTAGAAAAAAAAACAAAATTTTAAACAAAGCAAAAAACTATAATTTGCGCTTTACTAAATAACTTAAGCATTATTTTCTCACTCTTTGTCTGGGTTCTCTTCTCATTTCATCTTAATTGAAACATTTTGACAATTGAAACAGAAGTTTAATATCTCAACAACAATTTTAACAACAAAAATCGTATCTGAGTTTAACATGCAGCTGCAGCAGCAGCAAAGTTTTATAACATAAAAAACCAAACAAAATTTAATTTGACGTGGTTAAAAGAACTTAACAAAAAGTTTTGAACAAACAGAAAAATAATATGCTTTTTAATAAATTTTAAACAAAAACGTGCAGACGAAACTATTTAAAGGTGTTACAACATGAAATTTGATTACGTATTGGTAGGAGCTTTTTCTTTAAAGCTTAAAAATATATATTAAATTGTAAACAATTGAATTTTCTTTACTTACAGTTGAGCACAAATGATGACAAATCAAATATTACTAGCTCCACACGTCGTAAATCAAGTGGTGCTACCTCTGCCGGCAGTTTACCCAGAGGTCTTAAAATTTCCTTTTTATGTTTGATTATATCAGTAGTTTTATTGTTATTAGGATTTGGTAAGTTTCATTTCAGATTTTATTTCTAATTTTAAATTACGTCTAATTATGTTTTAGGTTTTTATATTGATACAACCAGTCCATTTTTAGTACAATTAGCGTCCAAATTGGGTTACAATAAAAATCAATATGCTGTGATTATAGATGCTGGTTCAACTGGCAGTCGTGTGTTGGCATACAAATTTGATCGTAGTTTTATAGGTGAGTGGAAAAAATTTTAATTAAAAAAACAGTCGTTTTTATATAATTTCGTTGGAGGCATAATGGACAAACTCTAAAAATGATTTTAACTTTTTCCATTAGACAATAAATTAGTTTTATCCGAAGAACTTTTTAAAGAACGTAAACCCGGCCTCTCATCCTTTGCTGATGCTCCCGAAAATGGAGCCAATTCTATTAAGTTATTATTGGACGAGGCCCGTGCTTTTATTCCCAAAGACAAATGGGCTTCCACACCTTTAGTTCTGAAGGCAACAGCTGGCTTGCGTTTGTTGCCACAACATAAGGCGGAAAATCTTTTAAATTCTGTCAGAGATCTGTTCACCAAATCGGAATTCAGTGTTGATATAGATGCCGTGGAAATAATGGATGGTACAGACGAGGGCATATTCTCCTGGTTTACCGTCAACTTTCTATTGGGTAGACTATCGAAAACAAATCAAGCAGCTGCTCTAGATTTGGGCGGTGGCAGTACACAAGTGACTTTTGCACCTCCAGATCCTGAACAGGTGCCGGTCTATCAGAAATACATGCATGAAGTAGTTACAATGCATAAGAAAGTTAATGTATTTACTCATTCCTTTCTGGGTTTGGGTTTAATGGCTGCTAGACATGCAGTTTTCACAAAGGGTCACAGCAATGATGAAACAAATATTGATTCGATATGCGTAAATCCGATAATATCGAATAGAACTTGGGTGTACAGCAATATCGCCTATAAAGTGTCGGGCAAAGAACATGCCAAGTCAACACAAGAAAATCCCATAGTCGATTTTGAAAGCTGCCTAGATTTGGTTAAAAGTAAAGTAATGCCTTTGGTTAAACCCAAGCCATTTACTCTCAAACAACATACAATAGCTGCTTTTAGCTACTACTTTGAAAGAGCTACAGAATCGGGTTTGATAGATCCATTTGCGGGTGGTGAAATAACTGTAGAAGCTTTTCGCAAAAAAGCCCAAGAAGTCTGCGCTATACCCAATGATGAACAGCCGTTTATGTGTTTTGATCTTACCTATATTTCGGTGATATTACATGAGGGATTTGGTTTAGGAGAAGGTAAAAAGATTAAGGTAATATTTTATTTTGTTAGTTTTTACTTGAACTGGTTTTAATTGCTTTCTTTTTTTGCAGTTATACAAGAAAATCGATGGTCATGAAATCTCCTGGGCATTAGGATGTGCCTACAATGTTTTAACTAGTGATGATAAATTTAATTCCTAACTTATCTTTTTGTATTCCCCACCATAATTTTTTTATGTATAGATATTCTGCAAATTGTATACAATAGTGCCTTAGATTTATAGATTTAATCCTAATTTTTTGTCACCCATCATTGTCAATTGCAACTCTTATGTTTTCCATAGAAGCTATGTTGTTTATATTTTGTTTTAGATAAACTAATTTATTTGTGATCTTTGTTATTAGTGAATTTTTTAAATAAAAAAATTGGCATCGTTAGAGAAATGAAAATTTATTTTTTTCTATAGAAAATATGGGAATATTCTTCTTTCTATAGCCTAATATACCCTGGTATCAGATGCATTTTAAATATTTTATAAAGTACAATTGACTTGTCGCTTTCATGAAAAGGCATAAAAAAACATTTTATTATAAAATTTCATATATTTGTAGTTTTTCACTATAACTAAAATAACTTGTTTCTTTACTTATATTGGTAAATGCAAAAATAATAAAGCTAATATTTCGTTTATAAATACAAAAAAAATAATTTGTCTATTACATGAAAAATATATAATACGGAAAAGGGGAAATGTAAAAAATATTTTTTAAATAGCAAGTGTTTAAAAAAGAAAAATAGTGCCGTCATTAGAAGAAGAAATGCAAGTTTGTTTTTTTTTTTTGTTGTAGAGTGCACAGAGATTTAGAGAAAGTTAATAAATATTAGCTTTCTTGTTTAGATAAAGCTTTTTGTCTTTAGTTGTCATCACAAATTTTCCATATACTCTCTAAGGCCTTTCTAAGATTTGAGGTTTAATATCTAAACGATCCATTACATATTGCGGCATACAAACGGATGGATTGATGGGTTTTAAACCATCAAAACCCAATAAAGATAAAGCGCCTATACCGAAGAGAGTATGGAATATATCGGGAAGATTGCCGGTACGATCTGCAAAACCTCCTGTTTCATTATCTTGGCATGATAATATAAACTGTTTAAGCTTTTCGGTACTGATCCAATGTAAACGGCCCATAATAGTCAAAGAAGCCAAAACCCACCAGGAATAGCAGACATCTGGTAGCTTTTCTGGTCTACCATTTAGGCCACCAGATGGTAGTTGACGTTCACATAGCCACCAGCCCAACTTATCCACATCTAAGAGATGTAAACTTTGTGTTAGGGATAAGAAACCTACACAACAGTAGATAAGGCCTTAAATAATAGAATTCGTGATATTTAATACAACAATTATATTTGAACATTAAACATAAACAAAAATCTTACCAGCGTGTGATTCAGCCCCTGGTTTGGAACCAAACCCACCATCAGTTTGATTACAACAGGACATTACAAATTGTATTGCCTTCTCCAAATTAATGGTGGTGGTTAAATCTCTCTTCAACAACGACAATATGGCCACAGCACAAAAGGAAAATCTAGTATCTACTTCACCCCAACGATCACCGAAGAAACTGCCATCGCGTTGCTGCAAGGATATGACATATTTGACTACGGCCTCACAATCAATTTCATGCAGGGCATCGTAAATACACAATATCTGCACTGCAGATAAAGTATACAATATATGGGGGTCATGACCATCACAAGGGGCAAAACCTCCCGTTGTCGGGCATTGGCAACGTTTAATAAACTCAATAATTGACGGTCGGTCTAGCCTTTCTAATTGATTCATAATATCCAAGGCGTTAACACCCCAATATATGCCAGACATGCGTAGAAATTCCGTCATACAATATTCATAATTATCCTGATCTTTTCCGTGATTTTCAATATATTCGACATGTTTCCAAAAGTGTAACTCATCGGGAGTTTTTGTTAAATCTGTTGTATTGTTGGCCGCATCCAAATTGGTGGAGAACGATGTAAAATCCATATTTGTTCGTTTAGTAATTCCTAGGGGCGATTATCAATCTGCTCTTTCTGTTTTTCTTTTAACAAATACAATATGGTGTTCTGAGGACAATAACAAAAATTTAGTAAAAATTGCTACCAATTAAAGCAATTCCACTTTAATTAATGACACATTCAAGGCAAGAATAATAAAAACTTTTACAAACAGCTGTTTTTATATATGAAAAAATATAGTGGAGATAAAAAAACAAAGCAACTCTGCTAACAAAGACTAGTGATGCCAGATCATTAAGCCAGTGCTTATTAAACAATTAAACACTTTTTAAAGAACAACTCGATACCAAAAATAAACTTTGTATTTAGTGTTCCAAAAAACCAATAATTATACCCTATATCACTATGTGGTTACGGTATAATGACTTTGTACTGATGTTTGTAACTACCAAAATTATTTGACCCAGACCCATATTTCGATCAACCGATCGACTAAGGCCCAATTCACACCACGATTTTTGACGACTTCGTTTTTCTTAATTCTCTACCCAAAAACCTATTGCATTCATACGGTGATTTTTAGTTTCATGTCTTTTTTAATCTGTTTTAACTTATTTTTCGCATTAAGGAACATATAAAAAATATATGAATTAATCTAAATTCAAATTATCTTTTTCATTTTCCAATTCAATTTATTTATTTGTTAAATATTATTTACATTATTTCATTATAAGATTTAGTCTTTTTATACTAAATAATTTATCATAATTTTTCACACTATTTACATAAACCTAAATTATTAAGAGTAGAATGTTTAGAATATCAAATCAAATAGCAGAACGTATCAATATTTAAAAGTTTTAAGTTAAAACATATTAAGTTTAAAGAAATTATGCATATAATAAAAAAAAAATTAATAAAAATGTAAGCGATTTTTGATCTCAATGAAGTGGCAACTTCAAAGTACGAAAAAGAATAAAACGTAACAAGTAAAGAAGAAATGAGTGTAAAGACAAATATTAAAAAAGTCTTGAAAACAGAAATCATGTCTTTTTGTTTACCCCTCTTACTTCTCTACACCGTTCGCCAACAAACAAAAATGACGTCGAAAAACGACGTCGTCGTCGTAAACACCGCCTTAGAATCACTTTCTAAGTAGATGTAACGATGTCCGTTTGTCTATGAGTCCATGTGAACATATTTTGATAAGATTTGATATGTAAGCTTCTATCGGCCATAGCACGAACGCTATTGAAATTGGTGAAAATGGATTCATTTCAGACCTAGTGCCCATATAAATGACGCCTATGAGATCGACTTAAATTGACATAATATCCAAATTGTCACTCAGATTTCAATCAAATTGTGTTTGTTTGCGTTAATTACATCCATTAATCAGTAGTCTAAAAATAAACCCTATAGAAAAATTCTTAGTCATAGCCCCATATGAAGCTAATTCCCGATCTTTACTTAAATCTATCAACAAACAAAAACATTGCACAGATTTTTCTCAAATTTTGTTTTTGCAAAAAATAAGTGACCTTATCAAATATGGTCAGGGTTGGTCAATTTTTCGACCTAGGCCCCATATAAATATAGCATCCGATATGAACTTTTAATATCCAAAGACAAAAAAACTTGCAACTCAAACTTGGTTTATGTTTATTTTCTATATCTAAATAGTTAGACTAAAGGGTCTTTAAACGCATTGTAAGGGTATCATATAGTCGGTCTAGGTTTCAACGCCGAGAGATTTAACGAAAACAAATTTCGTAGCATATACTATAGTTGTTTTCAATTCACGAAAATATTTTAGCAAAATTTTTAAAATTTTATGGAACTAATAAAAACTTTCGTAGTAACTGTTTTTGTAACGTATGGGCACTGTTACACGTTCAATATATCTTGTGATATTTGCATCGCGATCCATATCCTATTGCGAAATCCATTAAAATATATCGCGATCCATTAATACTGCATGATACACGTTACATAATATTGAATTGCGGTCAATAGTACGAAATAAAATTTTAAGACTTGTATTTCGTAGAATGCAAATAAGATTCTTTTATATACGAAATAATTTTTATTATAAGAGTTTTTATATTTTCGAAACTTTCCATTCAGTTTTTTGTTATTTACTATTTTTTTTGAGAATATTTAAATTAATTGATTCCAGTTTTTAAACGTCTTCTCGTTTTTGAAAAATATACATCGCTACTTATAGATTTTAAGTTTCAGTTGTTTTATTGTCAAAACTTTGTAAATTTTTTAATACATCTCTTGGTGTTTTTAATGATTCAAAAATTATATATGAAAAATTAGATATGAAAGCATTGAAACCATACAAAAACTCTATACGTTTGACGTTCCTCCTAATTAGGTGGCATCATTTGTCATTCAAATCAGCAGAGTTGTTCAAAGCAAACAAACGAAACACGGGGACTGTCAGTTAAAAGAGAGCGAAAAAATAAAATGCAGCGAATTTGTCATCACACATTTTTCTTTTTCTCCAACGCTTGGCAGAGAGATACTTTTTAAGGAAGTGTAACTAAATTTACTTTCATATTTTCAACTACGTAAAAAATTTTAGTTGTTGATAAATCGAATATTTTTATAATTGAAAAAAGAACCTAGTTTAAATAATTTATATAAAAACAAGTCAAAATCATACAAGAAATATTGCAACGCTGGCTCGATTATTGCATGAAGAAAAAAAAAATTACAAAAACGAAGGCTGGGCGAAAAAGAAAAAAGAAACAGCTAAAGACATAGCTTTAGCAGCAGCGGTGATACAAGCGGTGGCAGTGACAACAGCAGAACTGACAGAAACGATCAACAATAATAATTACGGACAACATTGTTATGGTACTGCTATAGGCAGGTGAAAAAACAAACGATAGTGCTAAAGGTTGTTTTATTGTGTGGTAGAATAACTTTAAGATTCAGGAGCGGAATAGAACTGGAACAACATATGGAAGGCCTGTGAATATAAAAGGAAAACAAAATTCTCTGTTTCCAAGAAGAATTGAGAATATTTTGTTTGAAATTATTTATCTTTGGAAAAGTTATAGTTTCTGGTAGGACTTATAAATCAGCACTACATACACTGCCTTGGGGATTTCTTTGTATAAATCTTACACGTTTGAGGTATAAACTTGCAAGGCCATGTCCAATGGTGATGACGTCCTAGACAATTGGGAAGAAATTGATGAAGCAGGTGTAAGTTTTGCCAAATATTCGGAGATTTTTTGTGAAATTTTTGAATTAAATTAAATTTTTTTAGTTAAACTCTACTGTCAATAAATTGAAAACGTCTTCAGAAACAAGTAAAAATTCTCTACTGATATCCAGTTCTACTACAGATTTGTCGTTGTCTTCAAAAACTACACAAATGAAACTATTGCAACGTTCTACTAATCAAGGCTCTTCGTCGTCGTTGTCAAAGCCTTTGCCTAATTCATCCCCATTGGATGATATGGCGGCCACCTTTCAGCCAGTTATGATGGTTTTACATAAACCCCATGATGAGTATCAATCTGCCAATTATACTCCACCCATAGCCAATCAAACGGTTAAGATATTAAGAAGACCAACTCAGTCTTCGGAACCGCGTAATAATGGCATACGCCCAAAACAGCCAATTAAAACATTACAGCAAAGAGAGCAAGAATATGCTGAGGCCAGACTAAGAATATTGGGTTCGGCCAAAAATCCAGAAGATGAAGAGCAGCGGTAAGTTCAATGATATAGTCGAATTTTTTCTAAAGAAAAAGTACTGATATACAGGTACCGAAAATGAACGTTATTTTGAAAATTTCTTAGTTTTCGATCACAAATAAGCTATTTTTGATTTTTTGAATATATGTTGAAAAATTAATTTGGCCTAAACATCTTGAATGTTGTGTTGTTGTATGTTGTTACACTTGATACAATCAATAATTTTTACAGTGTTAAGTCCATCTTTGAAACCGTGCAAATTGTTAGCATGAAATGCAAAGGATTACATCACAATTGATAATTGAATTTAAAAAAGCATATCTCCATTCTTAGGCCCACATCCTTTTATAATAATAATAATAGAAATAAATCCACCCTGCATAGTATTATTTATGGCATTTGGGAAGCATGGAATTCCTGTAAGTTGGGGCAACGAAAATTTGGATTTTTCGAACAAAAATAGCAGTTATTTTTGGTTTTTATTTTTTTTTTCGGTCGGAAATAAAAATCAGCCACTACAAAAAAAAATTTGCGAAAATTTGAAATTCGAGTGCAAATTCTGTAAAGTTTTATTTTTTCATTCAATTTATTTCCTTCAATGTTTTTTTAATCTATTTTATTCATTCAATTTCTTTCATAAATATTTGTTGAACACACAGAGATAAGAGCCTAAAGGTATTTGAACCACCACAAAATGGTCTTCGTTATACCACCCACCAGGATAAAAGGGAAATTTTTTCTCAAGCATTTGCTTTAGATCATTCTATTTCAGCTAATTTTGGAGATCCTGATACGAAGTCATTAGCAAATAACACTCTTGAATCTATTAAAACACTAAATAAATTGAACGAATTTTCAACAAATATCACTCAAATTGCTGATATAATCAATACATTAAAAAATAAAACATCGCCGGGAAATGTTGGGCATTAATAATAGATATTTACAAACCCGTCATCATAAAGGAATTAAATTTTTAACAATTATTATGTACTCTTACCTTAAAAAATTGTTTTCTATCACAAGAAAATATTATATTTGATAAAAATTGCGGTCAATGGGAGCAAAAAATTAAATATCTGGGTGTAATACTTGACGCACCCCAATGGAATTTCAAAGAACATATCAGTTATATAACAAATAGGGTAAATCTACTATCATTCTATAAGCCGAAATACTAGACTAATATAGTTTATAATAAAAATTTAATTTTGGTCTACAAGTGCAAACTGTCATATTCAAAAATTGCAAATATCTCAGACAAATTAGCTAATTTATAATCTTCCATGGTTCTATTCGGATGAGCAATTACATTCTCTTGCGGATATAGTATTAGTTAAAAAAATGATTATTAGACTTACTGATAAGCTCATCGTAAATAGTTAAGTATTTAGGACTTATTCTATTGGAGGTAAAAACTTTTTAAATTTTTTCAATTTTTCAATTATAGTTATATTCATCCTTTATTTACATATTTTAACAAATTTGATATTCACATATGAGATCTTATCTTTACATATAGATATTGCAACAAATAATATATAGGATCCAAAGATATTAAATAGTTTTTATTTTATTTTTAATGATTTTTAAAGGAAAATGGGAGGAAAAAAACCTTTATATGATTTAATAAATTCAAATACTATCTGAAAATATTTATGTGCTTATAGGAGGTTTATTAGAAATAATAGACCTCTATAAGCAAATAATTTTCAATTTGGTGATTTCTTTTTAATTTTACGTTAATTCTCTACATTCTCTTATCAGTGGGTAAGAGGAATTTTCAATTTTGGCAAAGTAATTGTTATTAATCCTTGTTATGAAATCGATAATTTTTTCATAACCTGTTTCTTCATGAAGAAGATTTGTAGGATACCTCCAGGGCTTTTTATTTATCATTTTAAGACATTTGTTTTGTATAATTTGTAAGCGTTTTAGGTAGTAGTTGGCAGCGTCACTCCAAATAGGACACGCGTATGTTAATATTGGCCTTATAACACTTTTGAAGAGTAGGTTTTTGTTTTTGGGGTTTAGAAATGACCTTCTATTTAGCAGTGGCCATAATGCTTTAAATGAATTTATAGCTTTGTGGCATGTAGCCATAATATGTTGTTTAAAAGTAAGCTTTTTGTCCAAGACAACTCCGAGATATTTGACATGATTAAGTACATTTATGGTATTATTTCCAATAAGAAGATGACGTCTTGGCAGTCTTTTGGGAGATTTGTTGAATGGAAAAAATATTGCTTGGGTCTTGTTTGGATTAATTTTGATTTTCCATTTGTGAAAATATTTACTGCATTTTACAAGTCCCTTTTCCATTTTCTTCAGGAGTGCACTTGTAAGTTTGTTTGAAGAAATTAACGCAGTATCATCTGCGTAGTAAGCAACTTTCATATATTTCGGGACTTTGAAATCAGATGTATATATCGAGTAAAGCAATGGCGACAAGACTGATCCTTGAGGTAACCCTGTGGTAATGGTTTTTGGAGATGATGTTTCATTATTAATCGCAACTTTAAAGTTTCTGCCGTGAATGAAATCTGAAATAAGTTTGCATAAATATTTTGGTATATTTGCATCAAGAAGTTTAAATACTAGGCCATTATGCCAAACGGTGTCAAACGCTTTTTCAATATCTAACAATATTACACCCGTTGAACGTTTATTGTTTTTATTGGTGATTATTTGATTTTTAATTCTGTTTATTTGGTGAGTAGTGCTATGTCCTTTTTTAAATCCAAATTGTTCTTTAGCAACAATAGAATTGGTCGTTACAAATTCACTAAGACGAGAATGTAGAATTTTTTCAAATATTTTACCAAAGTTACTTAATAGACTAATAGGTCTATAGCTATTTGGGTTATTTTTTGGCTTGCTAGGTTTGTTGACAGCTATAACCTTAGCATTTTTGAAATGGTCTGGGAAATAGTTGAGTTTGATGCAGCTGTTATATATTATAACCAGTAATTTTAGAGCTTTGAGCTTAGTCTCTTAAGAGCAGGTTCGGAACATTGTCAAAACCAGGGGATTTTTAGGGTTTTATTGATGAGACAATATTCAATACTTCTTCAAGAGATGTATAAATAGCTGATTCAGAACTAGGATTTTCCTTTTTAATATTATTTACTGTTGTATATATTAATGTATCCGCTGAGTGGTTGTAGTTCGAAGAGAGGTTATTTGCTTGGACAAATGTATTTGCCAGGACTTCAGCCTTGTCCTTATCAGATGTTATTTTTGTATTTCCAACTTTAAAGTGAGCGATTTGATTTTTTCCTTTTCCTCGCAAGTTCCTGCTTATTTTCCAAAATGATTTATCACCTGGTTTTAAATTGGATAATAATTGAGACCATTTTTTATTGCGCTCCGAATTAATACTTTTATCAATCATGTTGCTTAGAAACTTAGTACATTGATTATAAAAAGTTTGCTCGGCTATATTTGAAGATCGTTGGCTTTTTCTTTTAAAGCTTTTTCTTAGTTTTATATATTTCACAGTACTTTCTGGTAATGTGTAATTATTTTGTTGAGTTATTTTAGGTGTAGACACATCCCTTGCTTCGAAAACTACATTTATAAATTTTTGGATTTCCTGATCAATTACTGCCTTGGTATTGTATATATCGGAATATAACGTGATTTTATTGTCTAAAAAATTCATATAAATGTTCCAGTTGGTTGCACTATAATCATAATAATTGAGGTCAACCTGCAAGGCCATTGATCTTTTAAGTGTACATATAATGGGCCGATGGTCTGATGGTATTTCGTAATCCATTGTTTTTACGTCTATATTTAAAGTGGAGTTGCTTAAAATAATATCGACTGTGGATGCTTCGCGATTTTGTTGATGGGGGAATAGGGTTGGACTATTAGGATAGTGTATGAAAAAATTGCTTGATTGCTGTAGATTGTTCAGTGCGATTCCTGCCGTATTATTTGAACGGCAATTCCAAGAACAATGTTTGGCATTTAGGTCACCAAAAACTATATATTCTTTGGTGGAAGGTGTTATGTTCAAGATATCAGCACAGAAGTTATGGGTATATCTTGGTGAATATAACGAAGATACAACAATAGGTCTATTATTTATAATAACTTCAATTGAGATGTTTTCGATTGATGAGGTGTTTGATATAAAGAGGTTTTTATTATGAATTAACAGAGCTACTCCTCCTCCTCTAGCATCTGTTCTGTCACTTCTATATACATAATAATTTTTAAAATATGTTCTATGATTTTCTGAAAAAAAATGTTTCATTCAAAGACGCTATTTTAATATTTTCTCGTTCAAATAGTATCTCAAATTGTTTTAATTTAGAAAAGTTTGATATGCCATTAACATTCAAGTGAAGCATTTTGAATTCGTTTAAATTATTAGTATAATCCATGGGCGTATTTTACCATTGACATTACAACTTTGATTTGTTGTACTTTTGAAGTGCACCTATGCAAATCATCCATAGCTGTAGTGAAAATATCAAAAAGCTCATCAATGCTAAATAAATCGTTGTTTGTTTTCAGCTGGTTAGCATATGTAGCTTTGCTGTTATTATTAATGTTATTGTTACAATTTGTGTTGTTGTTACTTAAATTTGGGAAATCAACCTTTGATTGAAATGAAAAATTTTGTTGTTGCCTGCTGTTGTTATGACTTTTGGAAGTTACTCTTGTTCTAGTTTCCAAATAGAGAGAACGTAACGGACAATTGATGTCGTTTGCAGAGTGATCAGTTCTCTCTTTTCCATGTTTTTTGCAATTAAAGCATGTAAAAACAGCTGGTCTTTTTTCATTAGTGTTAAACGGACACACACTTGTATGATGTTGTTCTGCACATATCATACATGCAACACTACGATGACAATGTTCACCGCCATGGCCATACATTAAGCAGTTCCAGCATTGAGTTGGACTGCTCCTGGATTTTGATTTGTATTTTTTCCAAGAAATTATAATATTGGAAATTGTTCGTACATGTTTTAAGGCAGTTGGATTAAAATTTTTACGAACAAATTGAACTTTATAAACTGCATTATTGTTTGAACTGAATTTGGTGACTATTTCAGTTACGGAAGAAGGGGATAGGTTGTAGTTTTTTAACTCCTTGGAGATTTCCTCAGAGGTTATGCGGGGTAAACCGTGTAAAAAGGTTGTGTATAACCTATTTTCTTTGGAGCCACAAGAATGAAACTCCATCTTATTCTCTTTAAGTATTTGTTTGTAGCATTCGTACATTTTATTACTTGGAGCGAAAATTTTGGTACCAATTGAAGTACGTTTGAAAATACAGTCCTTACCAAGCAGCTTTTGTATTTCTGTAAATGAAGCGTTAGCTTCTACAACAATGGGTGGAGGTTTGTGTTCCTTAACATCGTTAATATTTGATACGGGAGTTACGTCCATATCATTGAGGCCAGCAAGCAGGCTAAATCTGTTGCTTGAAGTTGACGCAATGTTCGGGTTAACAAAACCCGGAGGAAGTTTTGTCATCTTCTTGTTCACAAGCTTTCTTTTTGATGAAGATTTGGCCCCTCGGGCCATCGCTAAATTCTTATTCCTGTTTTAAGCTGGATTGTCTACCACGTGAGTTCAAATGAGATCAAGAATAGGCAATTGCAAAAACAAAAATATACACTTGTTTTTAATTTTAAATAGTTGTACTCTAAGCGCTTTAATTTTTTACACGACCGTTCGTAAAGAGAGTTAGATTCGAACTGCCAAAAAACTTTTTAAAACCTATTTGATTTTTTAAAATAAAAACTAATTTTTAGAAATTTGTAAACATGTATATACGAATTTATAGCATTTTATATATAACTATTATACCCTGTCGTGATTCGCTTCGATTTACCGAGACATTGACATTTATGTTTTCATAACCAATTTTTCCTACGTAGCTTGCAATGAAACTATTTTATTTTATTTACTTTAGATTTTATTTATTTCAATACTTCAATATTTTTTTGTTTGTTCATTAGGTGTAAAATTATTATTTCCAAATTAAGTTTAGAATATCATTTGTTAATATCTTATTTTAGCGATTTTGAATTTTGCCGATTTTTTATTTTGAAGATTTTTGTTTTTTCTCGCATTGGTAATTAAAGTACTTGTGAAGAGTTTTTAAAACTGTAGCTCTCATAGTAATTCATATTTTTGGTATAGGATGTGCCACACCCGCTAAAACTATCCTACTCATTTTTTATCTGACTACTCACATTAATATCTGATAGACTCGTAGTACTTTATAGTATTCCAGTTATATGACATTATATATTTACATTGAATGGATGGGGGGGTTGCCACGCCCATTGGTCCACTGCCGTCTATTTTTTGTCTGACTACTAACATTAATTATAGATGACTTCAGAAATTTGCAAAGTTGTCCTCTCATAGCACTCGAGATATATGATATTGAATAATTACTTTGTGTAGGAGTTGCCACGCCCACTAATCCTTGTCCACCCATTTTTATCTGGCTACTCACATTGGTCCGATCCTGCCTATTTTTGACCGACTACTCTAATAATAGATGACCATAGACAAAGCTGTCTCTGTCATAGTGCTCGAGATATATGATATTGCATAATTACTTTGCATGGGAGGTGCCACGCCCACTCCTCCGATCCCTCCCATTTTCGGCATGACTACTGATATAAATAATTGGTGTCTTGGTGACCTCACAAAAATTTGCAAAGCTCTCACTGTGTTAGTCCTCAATATATATTTTATAAAAATTTATAGCCTATGGTTCCTTCCAGATAGACAGTAAGACTCTGTAAAAATTTCAGGAAGATCGGTGCAATGGTTTAGCCTCCTATAAGGTAAATTTACTAAAGCGAATGCTTTAGTGTTTAATTAGGCTGTGCCGAATGTTGATACCCTCCACATGGGTTTTACGTTCACATTAATATCTGGACTTATTCCCCTATTTATAACAAATGTAAACAAAATATTTTTAAAAAAAGGAAACAATTTGATAAATTTAATAATAAATTATTATAACATCCAACACACTGAATTTTTATAATTTAATGTCTTCATATTTTTGACGCCCGATCACAACTTTACCTAGAGAAATGGTTTATTTCGTGACTTCAACAGACAGGCGCACATCGCTATTTCGACTCAAGTTGTTATAGGGATCAAGAATATATATGTGACCCTGCCTATGAAAACCCACCTAGTGTGTCGAAACAAGTTTTTGAGTAAAACGCTATTAAAGTTTCCCCCTCTATATTGCACTTGCCTAGTGTGCGCGTTCTCATTTCATTGTGGAATGTTTGTTTTGATTTGTTTTGATTGATTTCAATGTTTGCTTTATCATTTTGTGCTGGAACTCTTAGTTTGTTTCAGTTATTGTGAAGATGACTCGCGAGCGTGATGAATTTGATCAACTGAGTTTTTACTGCTTTATATAATTACATTTTTACATAACTTTCCAATGTTTTTCGACTTGCGAGCGGTTTCATATGAAAATTGAAGGTCTCTTACATACAAATAAAAAAAAAAGTGAATTCATGAAGTTTGACACACTAGGTGGGTTTTCTTAAGTCCATTTTTCGTGCTGAAATTTTTTATGCAGCTCCTGTTTGGTCCATAAGTACAAACTGTCATATTTAAAAGTTGCAAATATCTCAGAACAAATTATTGAACCTAATTTATAAACTTCCATGCTTCTATTGTACTAAGCGATTACATTCTTTTGCGGATATAGTATTAGTTAAAGAAAAGATTATTAGACCTACTGATAATTTTAATATATGATGTTTAAATTCTGGTTACGAACATATTAATGAGCTAGCTTATCGTAGATAATTAAGTATTTTGGATTTGTTTTTTTTTTTTTAAATGCCTTGAACTCTTTAAAGTGTATTTATTTTATCGTTAGCTGAAATATTATTATCAATAAATTAATAAATAAAATTAACTTTTTTCTGTTCGAACAAAAAAAAAAAATAAAAATAAAAAACTGTTATTTCTGCTCGAAAAATATCTATTATTTTGTGAATTTAAAACTAACGGTCCCTGCTCATGCTTAAATTGTGCTACATTTAGAGAAGGTCATATCAGCTAATTTCTGTAATTAGAATAGAGAGAGAGATTTGAGATTTTATTATTAAATTTTCGATTCCTTTTCAGTGCCGCATCAGTAACAGCTATTGTTTCAATGACTAGCACTAATTCTACGCCATCAACTCCGGTCTCAACAACCCCAACAACAACGACATTATCATCAACTGCATCAATAAATATGACTGCTGCCACTAAAACCAATTCAGCAAAAATCCAAGGTGCTCCCAATCAACAATACAACAATCTTTTTAATCAACAACAACAACAAAAATATCAACAAAATTATCAGCAACAGCAGCAACAACAAAATTATTTCTACAATCAGCAACAACCACAATCACCTGCCTACAATAACAACAATAATCGCACATTTAATATGCCACCACTATTGGGTCTGGGTCCCATGGGAGCAATTGGGCAACCAGCTCAATATCAGGCAACATCACCGTCTTCACAAACGCAGCAGCAGCAGCCGCAGCATTTGAAGTATCAACAATATCATCAAAAATCACCACAACAACAACACAATCAACAGCAGCAGCAGCAGCAGACTTGGTCTCCTGTGGTGGGTGGCAGTGTTTCTTCCTCGTCTGTAAGACAACAACAAATGCAGCAGCAGCAGCAGGATACGATATTACGTTTACCTCGTGGACCAGATGGTTCTACAGGTTTTCAAGTGCGCCGGTAACGCCTCAACTACGCCCTTAAACTTAGTTGTTAAAACTAAATTTTTTATTGGATTTTTTTTTCGTTTTCTTTAACTCCCTCCTCCCTGCTTTCTTCATCTAAAACTTTAAAAAAAAATAAATGTTTTGAGTACTAGAAATTGTACTATTTCTAAAATATATTAAACATATTAAAAAGGATTCTTTTAAAGAAAGTGTATTACAAATACATCTTTTCTGACAAGCAAGCAGTTCTCAAAAGAAATTATTATATAAGAATGCCTTAGAAAATACATGTGTACACTTCCTAAAAAAATTATATGTACACTTTCTAAGAAAAGAATTCTCAAAAAAGATGCTCTTTCAAAACAATTCAAAGAGATGGTGCTATTTTTGTATGTTGCTTCTTGTAGTTCATGTTCAAGAAAAGCTGTTTTATTGTTTATGGCACAGATGAAAATAATCTTGATTGTAAGGGAAATATTAAAACGTTTTGTTAAAATTAATGGCTTGCTAACCGTTTTTATCTAAATTTTTCTTTTTTGTGACCAACCATAATCTATCTTTTTTACAATATATTGATCATATTATATAATTATGTCTACAAAGAAAATTATTGTTTAACCTCTTTAATTTCTTTTCGATTTGGTCTACAGTTCAAGTTAATTTTGAGAATTAAAAAAAAAAACAATGTTTGTCTCTTGTAAACTAATCAACCAATATTTTATTAAAAGAAAAAAAAAACATGTTTTAAAGAAATTATACTTATATAAAATATAAAAATTTAAAAACAAACTAAAAATTAATATTTTATTTTTTGAATAAATCAAATCTTTGTGGACTGCACCAAAAATAAGGAACAGAAAAAAAAACAAATAGAAATCTTTAAGCCATCTGAAAAAACAAAATTTTTTCAAAATGATCATAGATATGAAATATTGTGTCTGCTTTTCTAGCTAAGGAGCTACACACACCGAAAAAGTCTGGCACCAGCTGATATAAGTTTTTTTTATTTTTAAAAGATATTAACATAACAAAAATTCATTGCTAAAAATATATTTTAATAGAAAAAAAGTATTAACAGAAACTAAACAAAAATAATTTTATTAATGTGTAGACAATTTTTTTTAAACTTCATTTAGCCTATTTGGCCCCGAAGGTTCTAGTTGCTTTATTAATAATAAATTTCTTAAAAGAGACAATACTCCAGGAAAGGGTTCATGTCTGGGGATTGTGGGGATGCCTATTTGACATCGAAGACAGTAGCTAGCTGCCTTATTGAAATTTTTGGTATGGATCTCATTATGAATACGAACCCTCCAACTTCCGATGCTGTCGTAAATCCTCAGGTTATAAAGCTACCACCGTTTATGCTTCAATGTATCACATTTTTCTGTTCTAATTCTGTGTTTAGTTTAAAGCCCAACCATATTACATTTTCTTTTGTCGGAAAATAGATCGTCGATCCAAAGGTTCGTGTTTTTGTGTATAATTTTCCCAATTCCTGATAGCTTTTTTCCTTTAGGATGAAGATTAATAATAATTTTTCTTTTAATTTAAATAAATTCGAGAATATTCAAACAAGTTGTTACTATTGCCTTTTTATAAAATAAAGACAAGAATAAAGTTTTGTAAAGCGTTAAAGCTCAGAATAATAGATACTGCTTAGCAAAAAAAATTGTGGGATATATTCTATGAATAAATCCATAATTTCAAAAATTGACAAGAAATATTATGACGACTCAATAAGGCGGCAGGCCCAGCAAAACGAGTGGAAGATAGGGTAATGAGATATAAAAAATGCTTCTTAAAGAAGTAATTAACAATCTGAAACTAAAAAAATATGTGCTCGAACTGTTTCCAGAAGAGCAATTGAGACTGATCTTGGTTGTTTATGTCCTGTGAAGAAACCACCGATATTAGAGAAAAATCGTCATACTTGCATAATTTTTTGCAATAGGGCAACATGAACTGGTCAAGATGGAATTTGAATACTGTTTTTTTTTTAAAGAGTTTCCATTATTTTGTCAACAGCTTAAAAATTAATACCCTAAGTTTTAATATTTTTTTTTAAATAAATATAACATACAAATTTTTAAATTAACAAGAGTTTTTATTTTTATGATCCAATTTTTTGGTATTGGTCGTTCAATACGTTCAAGATTGTCAACCACTGTACATACATAGTATTTACACCTTTTTGAAAAGAAAATGTTAAATAAACTAACTCAATCATTAATCTTGAAAATGTTTGTGTACAAATTTTTTAAAAATTTTAGCATTTGAAGTACCAACAATATCATCAAAAACTAACTCAATCATTAATGTTGAAAATGTTTATGTGTACAAATTTTTTAAAAATTTTAGTTAAGTTAAGTTTATATCAAAAGTATTAAATCTGGCATAAATGGTTTTCATGCAAACGTTTTATGGAAATAGGGGTAAAACATATCCTTCAAATTTATTTAGCAGCTATTTATTTCTGTAAAATTTGCATTATTAATGGTAAAATTTATACCTAATATACTTTTTATTTTTAAAACCCAATAATTTCATCATCATTGCGAAAAACAAAAATTATCAACACTTTTTTCTGGTGCATTCACTAGGCGAGATTTATTGCATACGAATAAAATCAACAACAATTAACGATTACAAGTCAAAACTGTTTTTTACTTTACCCCCAGTCAACCAAGTAAAAGGTTATCACAATCACTAAAGATTTTAAAAACATGAAAATAAAAAATATTGAATACTAAAAAAATATATATAAACATATTATTATTAACGTAAATAGTAAAGGAAATAACATCATCAAATAAAAAAGAAAGATTTTTACACCAATTTCAAGAATTTAGAATTTTGTAACTTAAATTTAACCAGTTGTATATATATGTTTTTCAAATACTTAACTAATTTATATTTTTTTTTTTCAAATACTTAACTGCCATTTTATTAAAAATAACTAGTAAAGGAATTTGTAATTGTCAAACCGAGCAAATTAAATTAACAGTGTTGCCTCTACTTGTGTTATTAGACATTTTGCGTGAAGTATTTTTCATATATGTGTAGTTTGTTTTTAATTTTAAATATAAGTTCTTTGATCATTTTTGCAAGTCTTTAACTTGCAATCCACTATTGACTAACTTGGTCACGAGTCTTAATTATAAAGGTTTAATTTGGAAATCTATCTCTAAAGTTATTCTATGATAGTTTTTGGCTGAAAATAAAAAATCCTTCGTTTTAATTTAGATTTAAATTAAAAGCACTGCGATTTGCAAAAGCTCAGTTGGGTGATTTTCTATACCTATTCCATAAAATTAAACGTTTTATATATGCTTTATGAAAAAAAATATATTTACAAATTTTGGGTTTTACATACAAAGTTTAATTGTTATTTTTTTCTTAAAAGATTTATAGATTCTAAAGCACTGTATCTTTTCAATAATTAAGCTAAATAAAATTAACCATGATCTAACATTTTCTTAAAATAATGATTGCATTATTTAATCTAAAACAAATATTTCATGTATATTTTGGAAATTTATGTGTAATTTTAAATTTCTTTTCGCGGCAACTCTGCAACCATTGAAACTAAGTATTAAGGAAAAAGATCATAACGTCATTTATGCTCAAATTACATTTTGTTGTTGTTCTCTAATCAGAGATGGACGAGTGAATGTGAAGTATACTAAGTCGGGGGTCACACAAGGCAATTTTTATTGCGCAACTTTTTGGCAATTCTCTTTTGAACTTGCTTTTATGTCCACACACGACAATTTCTTCGGCAATTTTACTGTTTTGTTTTGCTTTTATTTTCTTATAATTTGACATTTGTGCTCTAGTCCCGATCCAAATATTCTTTGCATTTAATATAATAAATGCAATGGTTTTCCTCAACCAAAGTTATTAAATTTTCAATTAAGTCCCGATTCCATTTAAACGCCATTTTAATAAAGTAAACAATAATTACGAATTATTCACACCAAGAAGCGAAACACCGAATGTAAAGAAATGTCAAATATTCAACCAAAAAAAAAAAGCGAATGAGAGAATTGCTTGAAATAGCCGAGAACCGGCAATTATTTTTCCCTTTTTATTCCCCTCACCGCAAACATCTATAAACTCAAGAATTGCGCAACTAAAATCGTCGTGTGTGAAGTGCGACTTTCTGATATTTCTAAATTCTAATGTCAAAGCTGATGATTGACGTCCAACTGTTTATATTTAAAATATTTTTCTCTAATAATAAGGATTGACACCATGGCGTCAATCGAGTGCAGTGACATTAAAATTTTAAAAAATCACTAGTTAGGACTACCTTTGAAAAAATTGTGCATCACAAAATTTAAAAAATCTGAAGCAATGATACTTTTAAAAATGGTACCCTATTTCCATAATTCTTTTTTGAAGATATGAATAATGTTGGATTATTTATTTCATATACACGTTATAGCATAACATTTGAAGAAACTTTGAAAAAAATTTTAATTAAAAATTTTAATAAATAAGTCCATGACAGCGAATCTCCGGAGGCGTTGTTGTTTTGCTGTGAACATCATAACTCGTTATCGGGTCATGTGAAAAAAAAATCGAAATGCGTTTTAAAGGTGACATGTTTCCTGTGGTAGTGACGAAGAGTTTTTTAAATTTTTTTTGCAGCATTTTGAAGTGAAAAACACAATTTTTGCTATAAAATTTCGGGAATTTGTTGTTGAAAAATGGGGAAGAGAATGGAAAATAAAAAAAAAAAAAACTGTTCGTGGTTACCTGATGATTTATGTGGAGATATACTGTGAAAAATTTCGGTCAAGTAGATTTTGAGTTATGATGTTCACGGACTTCGAACGTTTATTTGCGAGAAAATCGATTTAAAGTTTTTTAAAAACTGATTTATGAACAATATATCGTCTGAGGCCGGACGCTGGAAACGCTGTATCTTCTTAAGTTTTGCTCCGATTTACTTGAATTTTGACACAACACTCTCGACATGTTGTACATTCAGAAAAATGGTTTTAAAACCTTACCCCCCGCTTAATGCAGTTTTTGTTGTTTTTATTATATATTTATACATTTATTATTTTATATATTTTACCAAATTTTTGATTTTTCTGACACTCCATCCAAAAACGATTTTATGTTATTTTCGGATACTTTTGGAGCTCCTCGAAATTCTTCAATATCTTTGGCTTTGTTGCCTTGATTTCCCTTTTGACCAAGTTCTGGAGAATTCGCCTCTAGAGCCACCAAAAGTACACTATTTTTTTAATATCACTCCAAAGCTCAAAATTTTACTGTAATGACCTGAAACTAGGTCGGGACCAAGGAAAATGGAAGCCTCATATAGTCTTACAAAAGACTTCTTTAATGCAAATTTCCGTCTTTATTATTGCCGCGGTTACAAACGATTTGTTCTTTGCACCACAGCTGCAGATATCTAACCGTACCAGGAATTTTCGAGGAAATGTGGACTTGTTTTTTAACTTAAACCACCGTGAGTCTGCAGTCTAAAACCCCCTGAAGTGGGTGCTGTGATTAAGCACCCATTAAATTTTTTAAAAATCGTATTTTTCGTACCTTCTAATTCGCTTGCGAAATGATAAACGCGTTTAGCGAAAATATTTAAAAAGCATTAATTCCAAAGATTTAATCGAAAATTTGTAGAAGAAAGTTTCTTAAATTTAATCCATCATTCAAAGTAATTTTCACCAACGGTTTTTTCTAAATTTTTTTTAATTCCGCTTCTTATCCAGTAGTTTACTTTTTTTACACACTTGCAAAAAGAACCGTCACTTGTAATTATAATTCATTTTTCTTCGCCCAACTCTGTTATTATCAGTTGAAATAATTTTTGTCTACAAAAACAACTTCACAATCCGTACATAAAAGCCAAGTGTTTGTTATATGTTTGGTGCCATTTACGATCAGTCAGTCATCAGCCGGTCGGTCAATAGATTCCCGTAGAATTTTATTAAATTCAGTAGAATTTTGAGCATTGCTCAAACTGGTACTCTCACACAAAATAGTTTCAAAATATCTAAAACCGTGTATCTACAGCAAAATAAGATAGCACGTGGGTTAATTTTAAAACGAGAAAAAAAGTGCGTGGTTAAATACAAATTACTTTAGAATAAGGTTTTGTAATAGTAAAACTGCAAAAATATTTTTGCCAAAAGCTAACTTTTTAAGTTTAATAAATATATAAAAGAAAATGCCTTCCAAGGGTAAACAATTGTTGGTTATTGGTAGCGGTGGTCGTGAACATGCCATATGTTGGAAATTGTCGCAAAGTACTCAAGTGACAAAAATCCACATTTTGCCGGGCAGTTTTGGCATTGAACAATTGGAAAAATGTGCAAATCTTAAGAGCGTAGACGCCAAGGATTTCAATGTAAGTTCATAAATACAATTTAAATATTAATAAGTTTATTTATTAAAAAAAATGCATTTATTACTTTGTTTTATATTTTGTGTTCTTAAAAAGACTTAAACCGGTTTTTTACGGTGTTTTAAATATGAAATTTAATACATCACATGAAGGCACCGCCATCGGCGTTTTTTCTTTTACTGAAGGTCAAACATTATGTTTATTAGTTTTAAACTGTTTTTGTGATAAACATTTTGTTTTATATACATATACATACATTAAATATAGATAATTGATAAAAATTAGCTATCTGCCATTATATCGTAAACAATCGCACATAATTTTGTTATTATTTTGGCAAACTTCTTTGCATTTTTGATTATTTTTATTCGTATCTGAGACCATTCGATACCGTTGTACTAAAAAATTATGTACATATGGGTTGATTTTTAAACACCGGTCAATAAATTCTAGATTTCTTGTTTGTTTTTAAATTTGCAATATAGGTATGCACATCTAGAAAAATATTTGTATATTACAAAAAAGATATTTTCCGTAATACTAATTCAAATTTTAAAAAATTATTGAAAATGTGTATACTGGGGGTGTTTTGGGTCGGGAAATCAATTTTTCACATTTATTTTAATTTTTAACAGTCGTCAGGGGCGTTTTCGTGCATTTTTATGGATTTTTTTCACCTTTTTGGGGAAAATTGACGAAATTATTTCACAAATCGGCGAATTTTTGACTTTCCCATATTTAAACAAGTAAGAAAATTATAGTCGGTCTAGACCGACTATACGATACCCTATACCATGCGATTAGAAACCCTATCTCTTAGGTTCAACTAACTGGACATTGAAAATAAGCAAAAACCAAATTTGAGTGGGATTTTTATTAATTTTTTTGGCTGCAGATATGAAAAAGTTCATATCGGATGCTATATCTATAAAGGGACTAGGTCCAAAAATGGACCGATCCTGATCATGTTTGGTAAAGTCTCTTGTATTTAGCAAAAATATGTACAAACAAAATTTGAGAAGAATCAGTGCAATATTTTTGTTTTTTAATAGATTTAAGTGAAGATCGGGAAGCAGCTCTATATGGGGTCAAAGGGATCATTTTTGGACTACTCATTAGTGGATGTAATGAACGCATACAAACCCAATTTGAGTAAGATCTATATGACAATTTGGATCTTATGGCAATTTATGTCGATTTCATATGGGTAATTTGTATGGGGGCTAGGTCTGAACATGGACCTATTCTCACCAATTTCAATAGCGTTCATCCCATGGCCGACAAAAGCTTATATACCAAATTTCATCAAAATATATTCATATTTGCGACCTGCAGTTTGATTACAAGCTTTACATGGACACACAGACGGACGGACGGACGGACGGACATTGTTAAATCAACTCAGAAAGTGATTCTGATTCGATCGGTATAATTAAAGATGGGTCTAGGTCAAATATTTTTGGTTGTTACAAACAGCAGCACAAAGTCATTATACCCAAACCACATAGTGGTATAGGGTATAAAAAGCCCAAAATATTCAGCGCTGAAAATTTGTGGGGTATCCATATACGAACTATACACATTTTCAATTATTTTTTTTACATTTGAATGATTATTATGGAAAATATGAAAATATCTTCATCGAAATTTTGGCAGGCTCGAAAATGATTTTAGATGTATGATTCCTTGGCAAATATACTCGTTATGGCCCATAGTAGCAGAATCGCGATGAATTAATGGAGATTTTTTCGGCCCCATACAATTTGACCCATCCTAATGTACGTAAATATATTAAGAAATTATATAACTAATAAAACTCATTAATCGAAATGCACCATTATGTATGAATTATAATTAATAGCATTGATAATTTATTTATAATCTAATTGGTGATGAAAATTGTTACTACATACTGGTAATTGATGGTTTATTGTTGAAATTTTTTCAACATTATTTGAGTTGAAGTTCAATTCTTATTCTATGTTCGTGCTCTGTTTGGCTGATTACGGTAAACAAATAAAACTATTAATAAAAATGATAAGGATAAATTTATATTTATATTTTTGCCTTTTAAAAGCAGAGGTTGATGCCAAATAATCGGCAGCAGCGGATGACCGGCTCTTAGCTAGCTGAAGCCCATGTTTTTTTAAAAAGAATTTTAATTGTTATTTTTATACCCTGCACACCAATGTGCAGAGCGTATATATAGGTTTGTCATTCCGTTTGTAACGCATCGAAAAATGCATCTTGATTCTTATAACAACTCGAGTCAATAAAGCTATGTTCGTCTGTCCGTCTGACTGTTGACATCACGCTCATTCACAAAATAAACCATTTACCTGGGTAAGGTTATAATAATATTGTTTATCATTATTTCGATCATGTTGATGTTGAAATCTGGCATTATTATGCCAAAAAGATCAAGACACCTCTAAAAAAATTTAAAAATCCGGTGTGTTTGTCGTATTTAGTATTAAGTTTATCAAATTGTTACTTTTCAAGATATGCTGTTTACATTTGTTATATAATGTAAACGTAAAACCGATGTTGAGGGTACCAAAGATTCGGCACAGCCTAATTTAACACTCTAATTTGTTTCAAATTAATGTGTTTATTAAAAAAAAAAAATATATGAAAACATAAAATAATTCATGTTACAAGACTTAATGCAATAAAATGCTTAATCTTTAAATGTAGCCATTGGGCAACAAACCGTTCATTTATTAAAATAAACCTCTGAGGTATAATATCGATGTTTTACACAAACTTGGATAAAACTATTCTAGTTGGGTTTCTAAGCTAGTCTAAGCTATTATGGAAATTTTGCTAGAAGTTTTGACAAAGCGCCCTTTACAAAATTACAGTTAAATGGCAAGTCGGCTCAAACCTAATGCAATTAAAAAAAGTAATATTTCTCTATGACATTTAAGTTGGTTAAGCCATTAAAAGCTTGAGAATAAAAAAAAAATTTAGAAGTATTTTAAATTTAATGCTTTATTTTATATATGTACATTTTCTCTTGTTTTCTAACCATTTTCCAAATATCACAATCTTTAATATTAAAAGGCAAGGCGATTTCTTGTGACCTGTAGTTAATAACCGTTTTTGACCAAACATATATCATTTGAAAGGTATTTATTTCTAGCTGTCCACCAGATTTCCAGATTTGCACCTTACAGATTTTTAATTTTTTTAAATTTTTTTTGGAATAAAATGCATTTAAAATTGCTACTAACACATACATATACATAATTATACAATGCTTGTTTGTGAGTTTGTTTTCTTCATTCACAATAATAATTGTGTTTAAAAATAATTTTTTACATAAACCAATAATTGGACATAAACCAATAACGACAATAATCGTCAGTAAGAGTGTTAAATTCGACTGTGCCGAATTTTTGATACCTTCCACCCAATATTGGGTACGGCTACCACTTTGAAACTGTTGCCGATACTGATCATTAAATCCGAATACCAATTAAATTTAAAGTTAATTGGTTTCCTTGTTGGCCTGTTTCTATTATAAAAAAGAATTAATTACTATTTGAAAAATTTCATTATTTTTATTTTACTAGAGTAGAAAATCCCTAAGTACTTCATAGAACACCAATGAAATTCATTTTCTAGCCTGTTTTGAGGCTAGAAGTCATACGATAAAAACAAGTAAGAAAATTATAGTCGGTCTAGCCCGACTATACGATACCCTATACCATGGTTAAGAGACCTTATCTCTTCGATCCAACTAATTGGATATAGCAAATAAGCATAAACCAAATTTGAGTGGCATTTTTATTAATTTTTTTCGCTGCAGATATGAAAAAGTTCATATCGGATACTATATTTATATGGGGACTAGGTCGAAAAATGGACCGATCCTGACCATATTTGGTAAAGTCACTTATACTTTGAAAAAATATATACAAACCAAATTTGATAAAAATCTGTGCAATATTTTTGTTTTTTGATAGATTTAAGTGAAGATCGGGAAAAGCAGCTCTATATGGGGCCTATGACTAAGAATTTTCCTATAGGGGTAATTTTGAACTACTGATTAATGGATGTAATAAACACATATAAACCCAATTTGACTGAGATCTATATGATAATTTGGAACTTATGGCAATTTATGTCGATTTCATAGGGGTCATTTGTATGGGGGCTAGGTCTGAACATGGACCGATTCTCACCAATTTCAATAGCGTTTATCCCATGGCCGATAGAAGCTTATATATCAAATTTCATCAAAATATATTCATATTTGCCACCTGTAGTTTGATTACAAACTTTACGTGGACACACAGACGGACGGACGGACGGACGGACATGGCTATTTCGACTTAAAAAGTGATTCTGAGTCGATCGGTATAATTAAAGATGGGTCTAGGTCAAATATTTTTGGTTGTTACAAACAGCAGCACAAAGTCATTATACCCAAACCACATAGTGGTATAGGGTATAAAAAGGAAATTGTAAAATAATTTTGTTTAATAAAAAAAAAACAAAAATAATAAAAACAGATAAGAAACTGAAGAATGAAACTAATATTTTTAATTTTTAATTTTTATACCCTATACCACTATGTGGTTTGGGTATAATGACTTTGTGCTGCTGTTTGTAACAACCAAAAATATTTGACCTACACCCATCTTTAATTATACCGATCGAATCAGAATCACTATCTGATTCGATTTAACGATGTCCGTCCGTCCGTCTGTGTGTCCATGTAAAGCTTGTAATCAAACTGCAGGTCGCAAATATGAATATATTTTGATGAAATTTGGTATTTGATCTTTTATCGGCCATGGGATGAACTCTATTGAAATTGGTGAGAATCGGTTCATGTTCAGACCTAGCCCCCATACAAATGACCCCTATGAAACAACATACATTGTCATAACATCCAAATTATCATACAAATCTTAGTCAAATTGGGTTTGTATGTATATATTACATCCATTAATCAGTAGTCCAAAAATGATCCCTATTGGACAACTCTTAGTCATAGGCCCCATATAGAGCTGCTTCCCGATCTTCACTTAAATCTATCAAAAAACAAAAATGTTGCACGGATTCCTTTCAAATTTGGTTTGTATATATTTTTTCAAAGTATAAGTGACTTACCGATCGACTCAGAATCACTTTTTGAGTAGAAATAGCAATTTCCGTCCGTCCGTCCGTCCGTCCGTCTGTGTGTCCATGTAAAGCTTCTAATCAAACTATAGGTCGCAAATATGTATATATTTTGATGAAATTTGGTGCATAAGCTTCCATCGACCATGGGATGAACACTGTTGAAATTGGTGAGAATCGGTCCATGTTCAGACCTAGCCCCCATACAAATGACCCCTATGATCTCGACATAAATTGCCATAAGTTCCAAATTATCATATAGATCTCAGTCAAATTGGGTTTGTATATGTTTATTACATCCATTAATCAGTAGTTCAAAAATACTCCCTACAGGAAAATTCTTAGTCATAGGCCCCATATAGGGCTGCTTCCCGATATTCACTTAAATCTATCAAAAAACAAAAATATTGCACAGATTTTTCTCAAATTTGGTTTGTATATATTTTTTCAAAGTATAAGTGACTTTACCAAATATGGTCAGGATCGTCCATTTTTCGATCTAGTCCCTATTTAAATATAGTCCCGATATGAACTTTTTCATATCTGCAGCGAAAAAACTTAATAAAAATGCCACTCAAATTTGGTTTATGCATATTTGCAATATCCAATTAGTTGGACTGAAGAGATAGGGTCTCTTAACCATGGTATAGGGTATCGTATAGTCGGGCTAAACCGATTATAATTTTCTTACTTGTTCATTTTAAAATTTTTATTTTTAATATTTATCTTTTATTCTTAATTTATTTTTAATTTTTATTAATTTTTAATATTTAATTTTTAATTTTAACGATAAAAAATATGTGGTAATACTTGCTTAGGCCAATGTGACAGTGCGGTATTAATATACACACAACTGTAATGACTTCAACAATAAGAAGAATTACAACATATAAAACATATCTTAAGAAAAACAACAAACACACTGAAAAATATTATATTTTTAAGAGTTTTTTTAAAGTCTCATTCATTACTCGTGACCCCTTTGACATTTTAAATAGCAACACTCCTTCGGGATGCTAATAAACGATTTCATACAAAAAGGAACGGTCTAGCTTAGATATTGACGGCGTGATCGTGATTTCCACAGACAGACATCGCTAAATTACTTTCTCTTGTTATAATGATCAAGAAAATATATGGTTTTGGGGTCTCCGGAATTTATTTCCATGTGTTACAAACGGAATGACAAACCTATATGTACCCTCTGCCACTGAGGTGTGGAGGTATAAAAGTGTTTAATTGTGAATTGGCTAAAACTGATTAGCATACCTTTAGGGTCGTTATTAAATGAAAAATTAAATTTCCTAGAATTTGCACTCGAATTTCGAGGGCTGGGATCTGAGAGTCTCGATATTCTTCTTCGAGTTTCGAACTGACACTTTTTGTAGTTTGAATGATTTGAGTTCTGCCCGTTTTTAAGTTTTCTTACAGAAGACAACGAGCAATTGATTATTTGCTATGCAAAAGCATTTCCCCAAAACTCGCGGTGATTTTCTTCGTCCAAGAGTTGAAACTGATTCTGTGGAAAGAGCGTATGTGAAACTTAGCAACATATTTGGTTTTTATGGTCAACAAAATTTGTATGTATGTATATCGTTGTGTGAAATGAAATCTTTTTTGACAATAGAACATTTTTCAAAGTTGTGAAGGAAAATATAATAATTGAATATTTTCAGTAAATATTTGCCATTGCTAATTTTTAATTTTTAATACTTTTAAAATATCTAACAGAACGAGAAAACAATACATATTAATACGTGAAGGTAAATCTTTCGACCAGTTTTTAAGCAAAATGCGCTCTCGAAGGAGTGTAAAATTTTGCATAGTTATAGTTCATATGGAGGAGAAGTGCAGAATGATGAAATTTATGTATATGTGTTAAAAATATACTAAATTAAATAAAATAAAATAAAATATTACATGTACAATATACATTTGATCTTGAGCCTGAACAATTTCAAACTCAATAAAATAAAATATTTATAATATATAAGAGCCTAAAGATGTGCTAATCAATTTTAGTTAATTCACAATTCATCGCCTGTGCATTTACTATTGATGGTTTCAAAAAAGAGTACATTTTAATCGCCCTGTGTAGAATTGTGAGTTGCCTAAAATTGATTATCATAACAATGCAATTTATATTTCCTCTGTGCATTCCTCAAATATTTATAATGACTTTTACTTAAAAATTCACAATTTAATGAATTTTATTTAAATATTCATCAATTTTTTACATATATGGAATAAAAAAACGAAAGAAAAAAAATTTAATGAAAAAATAAATTTAAATATTTCAAAAAATAAATAAATACTGCTAAAACCTCATTTATTTTACCACGTATATTTATTTAGTTAAAAAAATCTATTTTTATCTCAGTTCGAAATAAGAAGTATGTATATTACTTATTACTTAATTTTGAAAAAAAAGGCTTTAAATAAATCCTTTTATCGTATTCATACTCGTTATAGTGTTTTTACAAACTAGGAAATTCCTTTAATTTTAACATATACATAACTTTAATTTTTTTTTTAATTTTATGTCTGTTGAAAAATTATAATTTTCTAATGGTTGCCTATTTCATGTTGAATTTATATTTTTGTTTTATTTAAATTAAAATCAAATTTGTTAAATTGTTTCGATTCTCAAATATATTTTTTAATTTTTCTAAAAACTTCAAATAAAAATATTTAAAATTTATATATTTTTTTCTATATCGTTGGCTTAGTCGGCAAATATGCTAAATCCACTTTTTATTGAAATTGAGTTTTTAATGTAGAATGCTAGTTAAACTCAAAACAGATCATTCACAAAACAAAATTCTGCTGTTGTTTTTTCTTGTTATTATGCAGTGGTAAGCAATTATGCTAAGTCCAAAAACGACACACATGCAGTGTAGCTACATTTACTTAACAAATAACTTAGAAATAAAATACTTTTCGAAATCAAAATTCACTTTGAGTTTAAAATCAAAATGCTCTCAAAAGTTTTCATTATCCTTTTGTGTTAATTTAAAATAAAAAGATTAATAGTTTTATAGTCCTCACACACATTTCGTTTCAATAAAGTTATTCAATAGAATTAAATACGATTGTTGTTTATTTCTAATAAGACAAAATATTGTTAAATATTAACTAAACTATTAATAAAACATTATTAAATACTAAATTATATTAGACGATTGTCATGGGTTCTGCTGACATAAATAACTTCATTCATGATGATTATGGGATTGAATCGGATGACGGAGTTCAAAAAATAAACATAAATATAGACGCTATGGAGTTTTCGAATTTGGAACAATTTTACCAGGAAGAAGAAAAACAACAGCTAGAAAATACGAAGACTTACAATTTTTAAAATCAAGTTTATTCAATCGATGATGATGATTTACCTCACTTATGAATTGTTTTTTTTTTTTTAATTATTAATTCTTTTAATGTGAAAGTACAAACATATATAAATAAAGTTATTTTTGTAAACAGCAATTTTATTTTTTTATTTTTATCTTTTTTATTTTTATTTATTCCAACAGCCATGAAATAAGTCTGATGTATTTAAAAAAACACAATAAAAAAAAAAAAAAAAAAAAAAAAAATAAATCAATGAAATTAAAAGAAAATCTACTAAGTCCACATTTAAAATAGAAAATCATAAACAGCAAATATGCTAAGTCCAAAAAGGGTCTATAAGTCTGCAAAAGCTTTATTTTGGAATTCTACGATTATTTGTATTCAAGCAAGATGAAATAAAAAAGAAAACTACTTTTACAGATTTGAAAAAATTAACCCAAAAAATAGTTACACAGTTTTTTGCCCTTCCTGAAAAATTATAAAAAACGGACTTAGCATATTTGCCGACTAAGCCACTGATATATTTTTAATAATTTTTAGAAACTTAATATTACATGGAACAAATATATCGAGGTCTTATATTCAAAAAGTGCTATCTACATATGACAGCAATATTAATTTTTGATTTCAAACTATTCTCTGATAGAACTGTCAAATATAATATTAATTTTGATATCATTCATGATTAGTACGACTATTTCTTAATAGATATTGTGGAAAATCAATCGACAAATACTTTCAGATCTTATTAATAAATTAGTTTTACACGCTCTCTTTGAAGTAATTATTAATGCAGAGAGAATTTTTTGAATATAAGTCCTCGATATGCTATTATATGTTAAAACTCCAATTTAAATCTCAATCTCATTACGATCATTAAAATTGTTTTAAATAAAACTAGCAGATTCCAGCGCTCAAAATTTGAGTGCAATTTCTAGGAAACTTTATCTTTCAACTTAGCTAATTCACAAACCAAACCCTTTTTTGGTTTACTATTATTGTGAATGAAGAAAACAAACTCATTAACATACACATTAACAAATTTAATAAACACACACATAGCATATGTTATTATATATGTATAATTTTATGTATGTGTTAGTAGCAACTTTTATGCAATTTACTCAAAATAAAGAAAAAAAATTAAAATCTGCAAATCTGGCGAACAGCTAAAAGGAAAAACCTTTCAAATAATATACGTTTGATCAAAATCGGAATAAAACGGTAGAACAAAACATCGGTAACAAGAAATCGCCTAGCCTGTTAGTATTATAGATAATGAGAAAAATATAAGAAATTCTGATATATTATTTATTTGTTTTTTTTTTCTTTTTTTTTGTAATATGTACATAATTTTGTAATTCAATTAATATCGAAATTAATGTCTGAAATTATATTTGGAATTGTGAGACGCGGTTGCTTTATTGTAAGTGCTAACAATTTTAGAACGCTTAGTAGTGGTAGTAGGCTCAGCATAGCTTTTGAAAGTGCTCTTTTTAATTTCACCAGTGTAGTAATCCTTTTCAATATAAGGATGATTGCGAATGTATTGCAAAGAACGTAAAATATAATCGGGAATTTGAGGAATATGATCACCGACGGGATGATAACCAGTCTCGTCAGCTACATAGGTGGTTTTAATTTCAATACCTTCGGGAGAAATGTAAGATGAAGAGCCTTGCATGGAACCATCAATAGCACCCTGTTCCGAGCGTTTAATACCATTCGATGTTTCAAAATCATAATGATAAGATCCGTCCCCAGTTATATCCACATCGTTGCGTAATATTTGGGATTCTTTATCAGAAGATGATGAACTTGAAGTTTTGTAAATGGCATTGGAAGCGGAAGGTTGATGCTGTTTAATATTTTTATTAATGTGTTTATTGTTATAGCTTTGAGGACGTGCTGAATAGGCTGCGGTTAAGGCCAAAGTTGATACTAAAATTAAACACTTTATGGCCAAAAATATTAATAATTTCATATCTTTTCATTTCTTTTGTTGTTAAATACATAATTATTTCTGTTCACACTTACTGCAGTTTTCATTATATTTATATATTTTTTTTTTTCGATGTTTCTTGTTTAATCTTCCACTTAAAACTGTTTGATATATTCTTGAAACTTTACGTTTTTATAAAACTTGTTAAGTCCATTAAAATCCATTGTTGACCATAAATTATAATCTATATATATATTTTTTTTTTAGTTTTTTGGGTAGGAGGTCTTTTTTCGCTTATATTTTATTTTGTGCTAAAAATTTTTTTAAATTAAAAAAAAATGTAGCTTAAAAAGTAAAATTTATTAAAAGCTGGTTGATATTTATTTTTTAATTTATTTTTTTTTTTTATTATTTTTAAAATTTGCATATAAATCTCATTTGATGATTGTACTACCAGACCATAACGGTATAAATATTTACCCTTTATGGTAAGCACATTCATCTGATAAATTTAAACATCTCTTGTAGTGTTGTTGTTGTGTTTTATTATTATTTAGTTTGTTTTTTTTTTGTAGATTTATGTTTTCGATGATGATGTTAACTTTTTCTCATCATGTCAATGTCAATGCTAATGTCTGTCTATTGTGTTCTAGTTTGTGGTCTAGTTAAAACAAATATTTATTTTCGTCTAAAAGTTCATTCTAGTTAACATTTAAACATTCCTTAATGAAGTTATATAATTTTCAAAAGGAAATTAAATTTTGATTTATGGCTTTATGGTATTTTTATTTATATTTAAAAAAATGATAGTTAACACTTGGCGAAATAAATTGATTCTGATGAATTATTTTCTTAATTCAATTTTAGTTATTAATTAATTCACGTTTAATGAATCGAAATCGTCATCTTTTTAAAAGAATTGATGCACATTTTCATATTCATTTTTAAGTGTTAATGAATTAATCCATCTTTTCTAAATTCAATAACTCAGTCGATTCCAAGCTCCGTTAAAACGTTAAATATACAAAAAAAATAAATACAGTATGAGAATAGGAAGCATTTTAGGAAGTATCCTTTGGGACATGTACCAATGAGGAGTCAATAAACCAATAAATTATTTATAAATGACAATATTATACTAATTATAACTTTATGACAAGTAAGAAAATTTTAGTCGGTCTAGTCCAACTATACGATACTTTATACCGTGCGTTTACAGAAAGGGTCTAAATTCAAACTAATTATTTATTGAAAATAAACATTAACCAAATGTGAGTGGCATTGTTATTAATTTTTTTGCCTGCAGATATAAAAAAGTTCATTACGTATGCTATAATTATATGGGACTGGGTCCAAAAATGGACCGATCCTTCACATATTTGGTAAAGACACTTATCTCGTGCAAAAACATATATACAAAACAAATTTGAGAAAAATCTGTGCAATATTTTTAGTTTTAAGTGCAGATCGGGATGCAGCTTTATATGGGGGATATGACTAAGGATTTGTCTTACAGGTTTTTTTTTTAATAACTGATTAAAGGGTGTAGTAAATATCCACAAATCAAATTTGACCGAGATATCTTATATGATAATTTGGATCTTATGGCAATTTAAGTCGATCTCAAAGGGTCATTCATATTTGCGGCCTGTAGTTTGATTACAAGGTTAAAATGAACACATGGACATACAGGCAGACGGGCGACATCGCTATATCGACTCAGAAAGTCATTCTGCGTGGATCGGTATAATAACATCAGCACAAACTTATACCCAGACTACATAGTGTGGAAAGGGGTATGAAAACTCAAAATCTTTTTCACATCAATGCAAAAACTTTCAATTTAAAATTATTCAAGTTTTTTTATTTGTGCACTAATAGTGGAAAGACATGTCAGTAAATGTATGCAATGAAGATCTTGTGCACCCAAGATCAATTTTTATTTTTTTTTATTAAAAAACATTTAAAAAACAATTTACACAAATAAACATAAAAGTGAATATAAAATAAATTTAGATCATAGTTTTTTTTTTTTTTTATTAACCAACACTCAGACGATGCCCCCTACAGATGCAGTGCATTATGTTGATCTCAGGAAAATAGGTTATGGGAAGGAGGAAAGAGGGAGTAGTGCTTGTGGATATTTGACTTAAATTTTATTAAATTATAACTGTCAGGTAAGGCAGTTTATTCCACATACAGCTAGTTTGACTGATAAACGAATTCTCTCTGTAATGCGTTGTTCGGTCAACTGGACAATAGACTAAAAAGGGATGTGATCTACTAGAGAAGCGGATAGAGCGAACCGAAACTCGGGCACTTGGAATAAGTTTGCTAATCTCAGAAGAAAATTTCCCATGGTAGTATCAGTGCTACACAACCCACATTCCGACGATGTTCCAATTAATGAATAGAGTTGGATACCCTACTGTCATTGATGAGCGCCAACGCCCTCCAATGAACACGGTCCAGTAGCTTCAAAATAGACTTTGAAGCTCCTGCCCATATATGGGAGTTGTATTCCATTTTCGGTCGGATGTAAGTGGTATACATTTTGAAATCAGAGGGAGTGAAGTAATTTTTGGACCGTTTTAGAAATCCACTTGAATGCTTCTTTCGACACTTGAAAAACATGCTCGTTCCAACGAAAATCACATTGAATTCTCATCAATCACAGATATACAGATGACATTATTGAATCCATGGCCCTATAGGTCAACATACAACATTGAGTCTTCAGCGCATTAAAATCAACCCTATTCGCTTTACCCCACTCGGTGATTGTTAACAGTTCTTGATTGAGTGTGTCATTCATTGTCCGCCTTTTGCCACCAACCTTCAAGAGACTTGGCCTACAATTAAAGGAAAATGAATGACAAGTGCTGCTGTCATCTGCGAAAGAGTATATAGAGTTAAAAGTTTGACCACGAAGGTAGTTCAGGTACCCCTGAATTAAGCTGAAAGTCATTAGATGAGACCCCATCAATAACAACACGTATTGTTCGGTCTCTGAGAAAACTCAATATAAATCGAGAGAAGTCATACCTACCCCAAATGCTATAAGCTTTGATATCAATGCACCGTGCCACACACGATCGAATGCCTTGGAAATATCTAGAGCAACCACTATACTTTCGGCAAAATTGTGAATGGATCGATTCCAGCGCTCAGAAAGTAGAGCTAACAGGTCTCCCGTGGAACGATTTCTACGGAAGCCATACTATCGATCATTAAGATGTGAGTTGGCCTCTAGGTAGTTCACAAGATGGGAATTGATCATGCTCTCTCCATCACCTTTGAGAGCGCAGAGCAGATTGCAATTGGACGGTAATTTTCAGGGTTATTAGCCGCACCCTTTTTAGGGATTTTTGGACATTAGCAACCTTCCAGCAAGAGGGAAAGACTCCCGCACTGTACGAAAGGCTGAAAAGGTTGGCCAATGGACTGGCTAGCGTCGAAGAGCATTGTTTCAGCACCAGTGCTAGTATATCATCCGGTTCCGGAGACTTATTAATGTTAACTGCACGTGCTCGGAAGAATATTTTAGGTATAGTACAAGATACTCTTTCCAGTTCGGGCAGTGGTTGATCGCTATCCGTCAAAAATGAATTTTTTGGAAAAAGTTCAGCTAAAAGGTTAGCCTTATCAACCGGGTAAGTGAATATTTGGTCATTCATTATAAGAGTTGGGAGAGCAGAACTAACATTATTCTTTACTCTTTTAACAAATGACCAAAAGCTCTTGCTGCCCCGAGGAGCAGAAAAAACTTTAGGACGAAGACGGTGATCGTGAAGAAACTTTTCGTGCCTTAGTACGTTAGCACATTCGTTTCTCGCCTGTTTGCGTAGCAGTTCAGTGAAGGAATTTTTATTTTCACTTCAAAATCTGAATGCTTCCTCTCTGGATCTGACTGCATCTCTGCAAGTCTTTATAAACCAAGATTTTTGATTAGTTTTAGCCGAAATGTACTTTGATGGAATGAATAATCTCATACCAAGTATTATTATTTTTTCCACCATTATCGCTGCAGCTTCAACATTATTATCCAGGAAACAAAGTTTCCATTTGAAATGCTTGAAGAAATCATTGATCTCGGCCAACGAGCCTTTTCGTAAATAAAAACTGAGCGTTTCATAGCTGGTGTTGAAACACTATGAAGTACAGAATACGAAAAAGATGCGGAAATGGTGCAGTGATCCGAATTACCGAGAGGTGCAAGTATTTTCACTTCATACTTGTCAGGGTGTGAAGTTAGAAAAAGGTCGAGAGTATTTTGTCTCTGCCCTTCAATGCATGGAATGTGCGTTGGTTCATTCAATAGTTGCGCTAAGTAATTATGCGGGACGAAAAGCTCAACGTAACGGCCTTCGGGAGTTATTTGACTCAAATGGTAAAGCCAAGAAGAGTTGTGAATATTAAAATCGCCGGCAACTACATTTCGCTATTCGGGAAACTCTCTAATATTTTGGTTATGGATTCAGAAAGGGCTTAGAAGCCATTATAGATATGCTCCCTTTCTATGTTTGGGCTTCTGTATAGAAACCCGAAATGTGTGACCTGATTTGAACTTAACCCAAAGTGAGTTAAATTCTGCATCATTACAGTTATAATGTTGCTGTAAGTGGCACACAACATTGTCGCGAATATACATTGCAAGGCCCCTATGAAAAGTAAAAAGGGATAGAAGGTGATAACCAGGTACATATGTGAAAATCCTGTGGATCAGCTCATCGCTTATCTGAGTCTCATATAAGGCGAAAACATCCGGTCGATGGAAGCGAGTGCGGGCATATACAGAGAAAAAGTCTATTCTGAATTAAACTGACATTACAAAATTAATAAAAATATAAGTCAATATTCCAAAAAACAATAGTACAAGTGACAAGTAATCGTTTTGCTGTCATTTCTATATAAAGAGAAATGTTTTATATTAAAACTTAAAATAATCAAACCCATAAAACCAAAATTTTTATTAAAACTCTTTCTTTCCTTATGCATATGAGTTTTGAATCTCTCCGTGACTGTGCGTGACTATTTTAAAATTAATCTTTGGCCACAACAAGTCTATGGACAAAGTTTCAGATCGATCGGATGAGGTGAAGTGAGGTTTTGATCTCTTCGTGACAGTGCGTGACTATGCGAGACTGTGCGTGACTATGTCAAAGTTAACCTTTTTTCATAGCAAGTCTATCGATCGAGTTTCAGATCGATCGGATAAGGGGAAATGGGTTTTAAATCACTCCGCGACTGTGCGTGACTATGTCGAAGTTATTCTTTCTTTACAGCAAGTATTTCGACCAAGTTTCAGATTGATTTGTTGAGGGAAAATCCGTGACTGTGCGTGACCATGCGTGACTAAGTCAAACTTAATTTTTTTTTCACAGCAAGTGTATGTACCAAGTTTCAAATCGATCGGATGAGGGAAAATGACATTTAAATCGCTCCGTGACTGTGCGTGACTATGCATGACTGTGCGTGACTATCCCGAAATTAATCTGTAGTCACAACAAGACTATGGTCCAAGTTTCAGATCAATTGGATAAGGGGGATGGGGTTGCCCCACGACAGACAGACAGAGAATATGAGTTAAAAGAAAGAGTTTAAAGAAAGTAATGAAATTATATACATGGGGGGTTTTATGTCAAGTGCACCAACTTTTGAAACCGATGTCTTCCGATCGGGATGAAATTTGCACCAAGGTTAGTCCTATTGGATAGTAGCTTAGACACAATTTTTCAACAAGATCGGTCCAGATCTCTCTGAGTTAGAGGGGTTTAAAATTTGACATTTTGGGCAAACAGGTGTTTTTTCTCATCCATGTAACTTATTACCTATTGTTCTTAGAAAATTTTCTCCCAAAGAGTTTAGATAGCTATTTCTTCAATATTTCTAAAAATAAACTTAAAAAAAAAAAAAAATTTTTAGACTTTTTTTTTTTTTGCTAAATTAATGCATTTTTTGCCTTTTTTTCAAAAAGGGCTTTTTTTTTCATAAGAAAGCTTAGGATTTTTCCTTTAAGAGCTTTTTGGTCCCTTAGTGGGATGGGAGTGGGATATCTATCAAAATAAATGTTTTGTAACTCAAGACAACGGTTTTTCAATTTTTCACAAATGCACTATTTTGAATTTTTTCCTATTTGTGTCTAAAACCTTACAAATAAAACTTATACTGAGAAACTAGACAAATTAACCTTTCCGAAGGTATGTAACATAACTTCATAACATAACAGAAGAGAATGGTTATCTGTAACCTGAAACAGTTATTTGCAACATTTCAATCTGAACACGAGGATGTTAAAATTGGCTTCACGAAATTTACCAAATGAGGCCAAAGCATTGCGTTTTGGCAGGAAACAGCGGAACTCATACAGTATGCGTTTGCATTTACCATGAAAATGTTAAACTGATGTTGAAGGAAATCAACTTAAAGTATTTAACAGATGATTCGGCAGAAGATTTACACGATTACCGCGATTGCCTTAAATTGACTATGTGTCCTAATGCAACAACTTCTTGCCACTTTGGTGAATGTACCAATTGCCCGAAATCCACATTCATCAAAGAAAATTTAATCAACTCTTTAGATCGAGAATATATAGAGGAGGTCAAATTTGATTCTTGGATTCAGACTGACAGATTTACATTGAAAACAATAATTTTAAATGTGGATGATTTTGTGGAAGAAATGTGTACAGGATTGCTAAACTTGAGAAACCATGACTTTTTAGTCAAAGAGCAATGGTCATTCTTCAAGGATTTGAAGATACATTTGAAGTCTGGTGAATTCGTTATTTCATATGATTTCGCAGAAAACTATAAACGTGTTCTTCAGAATGCCATACAAGCATTTCACTGCAATAACGACCAAGCAACTATATTCACAGTAGTTATTTACTACATGAAAGATGAGAAACTGGAACACAAAAGTATGGCAATCATATCCGACGATTTGAAACATGATATCATTGCAGTTTATGAGTACCAGAAGAGAATACTAAAATTTCTAAAATCTAAATTTACAGTAAAGAAGGTATACTACATTTCGGACGGAGCTCGTCAACATTTTAAAAACAAAAGTAGCTTGGCAAATCTTATGGCCCATGAAAAAGATTTTGGAATGCCAGCTGAGTGGCATTTTCATTCTACTGCTCATGGTAAAGGAGCATGTGATGGTATTGGAGCAAACCTTAAAAGAAATGCAGCGAAGTATAGTCTCCAGTGCTCTCATCAAGATCGCATCTTAGATGCGACTGCTTTATTCCATTGGGCAAAGAGTTATTGTAAAGAAACTAAAATAGTTTTTAGTAGCAAAGAGGATCATCAGGAAACATTGAAAACACTGAAGAGCAGATTCGATGCTGCGGTAACAATCGATGGCACCGCTCAATACCATGCTTTTATACCGCTTGTCGATGGAAGACTCAAGTTGAAAAAGTTTTCTGCCTCTATTCAATGCGATTTCTTTCCAAAGACAACAAATAAACCAGCAGCGAAATTAACAGCTGAACCTAGCAACGCCAAGAAAGGATTGACAAAAAACGCAGTAAATAAAGGCGACAAAAAAGCTGGATGAAAGACTGGGTATTTAAAAATTTACAAGACTTAGTCCCAGTTTTTAAGATATCAGTTAAATCTAGTTTTGTTAAACCCAGAATTTATTCATCAATTCCTTTATGAATTTGGACATGTCTGAAAAAATTAATTCTCGGTTTAACTAAACTAAGTTTAACTGACATCTCAAAAACTTGGCCTTAAATGCTTCATCAGCTACAATAAATTAAGTATAAAAATAGTTATGATATAAATGGATCTAATGCAATTAAGATTAAATTTTAATAAATTATTTATCTTTTTATTTTTAATATTATTATTATTATACATTAATTTAATTATTATTAAAAATAAATAAAAAATAATAATTTTTCAACATTTCTATAGAAAAAAAGCGATTTTTTTTCCTGAGGTTAACATATTCTGGGTATTACAGTATCGAGGGTATAAAATTTTAGTTAGGTATGTTACATACCTTCGGAAAGGTTAATTTGTCTAGTTTCTCAGTATAAGTTTTATTTGTAAGGTTTTTCACGAAAATAGGAAAAAATTCAAAATAGTGCATTTCTGAAAAATTGAAAAACCGTTGTCTTGAGTTACAAAACATTTATTTTGATAGATATCCCACTCCCATCCCACTAAGCGACCAAAAAGCTCTTAAAGGAAAAATCCTAAGCTTTCTTATGAAAAAAAAATGCCCTTTTTGAAAAAAAAAGGCAAAAAATGATTTAATTTAGCAAAAAAAAAGTCTACAAATTTTTTATTTTTTTTAAGTATTTTTTTCCGAAATATTGAAGAAATAGCTATCTAAACTCTTTGGGAGAAAGTTTTCTAAGAACAATAGGTAATAAGTTACATGGACGAGAAAAAACACCTGTTTGGCCAAAATGTCAAACTTTGATCCCCTCTAACTCAGAGAGATCAGGACCGATCTTATTGAAAAATTGTGTCTGAACTACTATCCAATAGGACTAACCTTGGTGCAAATTTCATCCCGATCTGAAGACATCGGTTTCAAAAGTTGGTGCACTTGACGTGAAATCCCCCATATATATTTATAATAAATGAAATATTAATCTCTATAATACTTCTCTTCTTTTTTTTACCATATTTACCACTTCGCGAGAAATTATAAATTGGTGAGGCAGATTTCTCAAAGATTTAATATTTAGGTGCCCAAGAACTTACCGCCCTGTTCTTCATCTCAGCATCTCAGAACCCCCAGAGGAATCTCTACAAATTCCTTTTCCTTAAAAAGTACCTTTTCTTAAAAGTACATTTTCTTGAAAAGTACCTTTTCTTAAAAAGTACCTTTTCTTAAAAAGTACCTTCTCTTATAAAGTACCTTTTCTTAAAAAGTACTTTTTCTCAAACAGTAGCTTTCCTTAAAAAGTACCTATCCTTAAAAAAATACTATTTCTTAAAATGTACAGTTTCTTAGAATAGCACCTTTACTTAAAAAAGTATCTTTTCGTACAAAAGTACATTTTCTTAAAACGTTACATTTTCTTAAAAAAGTACCTTTTCTTAAATAAGTATATTTTCTCAAAAAATAATATTTTCTTAAAAAAATACCTTTTCTTAACAAAGTAAATTTCTTAAAAAAGTGCCTTTTCCTGAGGTTTTACAGTATCGAGGATATAAAATTTTAGTTAGGTATGTTATATACCTTCGGAAAGTTTAGTTTGTCTAGTTTCTCAGTATAAGTTTTATTTGTAATGTTTTAGACACAAATAGGAAAAAATTCAAAATAGTGCATTTGTGAAAAATTGAAAAAAATGCCCTTTTTGAAAAAAGGCAAAAAATGCTTTAATTTAGCAAAAAAAAGTCTAAAATTTTTTTTTTTTTTAAGTATTTTTTTCCGAAATATTGAAGGAATAGCTATCTAAACTCTTTGGGAGAAAATTTTCTAAGAACAATAGGTAATAAGTTACATGGATGAGAAAAAACACCTGTTTGGCCAAAATGTCAAATTTTCATCCCCTCTAACTCAAAGAGATCTGGACCGATCTTGTTGAAAAATTGTGTCTAAACTACTATCCAATAGGACTAACCTTGGTACAAATTTCATCCCGATCGGAAGACATCGGTTTCAAAAGTTGGTGCACTTGACATGAAATCCCCCACATATGTATTTTTTGAGATTATATATTGAGATTTTTAAATGATAAAAATTAGAAAGAAAAAATCAGAAGAGCTTTGAATGATTAAAAATAATAATTTGTTGAATCTTTTTGTATCTTTTTAAAAGAAAATGTAATTTTGGTTTTCGTTTTTTTGTAAATCAAGACATCTGCTATATAATGCATGAAACACATAGGCGACTGCGGCTACACGACAACACGACAGTTTCTTTTATAATTCCTTGTTAAAAAAACAATGATGGTATCTTCTATAGAAAGAATTCGTTACTATTTGAAAAATGATATTATTTTTCTTTAACTAGAGTAGAAGACCCCTAATGAAATTCATTATATAACCAAGCCAGTGTTATAACACCCAAAGTTTGATCCCTATAAGAGAGTTTTGAGATCAATCAACTGATTCTTGGCTAAAAACTTCCAGATATTAATATTAAAAAAAGGAAATTTTAAAATATTTTTATCTGAATTAGTAATTTTTAATTTTGAATTTTTAATTTCTAATTTTTAATTTCTAATTTTTAATTTTTAATTTTTAATTTTAAATTTTTACTTATATATTTTTAATTTTTATTTTTAAAATTTTTAATATTTAATTTTTATTTTTAATTTTTATTGATTCTTAATATTAATTATTAAGTTTTAATTTTAACGATTTTTATTGATTTTTAATATTTAAGTTTTAATTTTAACGATAAAAAAAATATGTGGTAATACTTGCTTAAGCCAATGTGACATATTTTTATACCTCACACACCTCAGTGGCAGAAGGTATATATAGGTTTGTCATTCCGTTTTTAACGCATCGAAATAAATTCCGGAGACACCAAAACCATATATTTTCTTAATCATTATAACAAGGGAAGTTGATTTGACGATGACCGACTATCCGTTTGTCCGTCTATCTGCAGAAATCACGACCACGCCGTCAATATCTAAGCTAGACCGTTCGTTTTTGTATAAAATCGTTTATTAACATCCCAAAGGAGTTGCTATTTAAAATCGTCAAAATCGATCAAAGCGGTCACGAGATATGAATGAAACTTTGAAAAAACTCTTGAAAAAGTAAAATTTTTCAGTGTGTTTGTTATTTTTCTTAAGATATGTCGTATTTTTAATGTTTCAGTGTCGGCAACAGTTTCAAAGTGGTAGCCGTACCTAATATTGGGTGGAGGGTATCAAAAATTCGGCATAGCCGAATTTAACACTCTTACTTATGTTTAATATCATTAAATGCCATATGGTGCACCCTGTTCTGTAACAGGGCGTCTAAAAAAATTTAATGTAGTTTTGCAATTGTTTTATATAATTTTTACTATACTGTACACCCTAATGACACAGAAACCTGCTAATATATTTTTTAATACTTCTCCATTTAATTTTAATTTTTTTTTTGTTAGAATGAGATTTATTTAAATATTTTTTTGTAGCAATTTTCTGAAGCCTTCTGATATTATAGAAAGCTGAAATTTATCATTCTTAGAGCTAGTTTTTGGGATGTCAAATAACTAAGGGTATTTGTTAAACCGGGTTTAAACGTTTTTAGAATGTGGTTAAACTCTATATAACCGACCAAGGTTGGGCAGTTGGACTAGAGTTCGATTTTTCAAAATATAATAAACAAACAAAACACTGCACGGCATTTCAACAAACAAATGTTTTTATTAAAAAGTAATAATAAAATAATAAAAATAATAGACAAGGCGATTTATAGTGACCAATATAAAAATTATAGTTATCAACCGATTTTGACCATTGAAAGGTAGTTCTTTTTAGCTGTCCACCATATTTACAGATTTGCATCAGCTGCAAATTTTTTTTTTAGTAAAATGTATTTAAAGTTGCTACTAACACATGCATAAAAACATATTTAAGCTTCAAATAAAAAAACTATACAATGCTGTGTGTGTGTTTATTAAATTTATTGAATTGTTAATTAGCTAAAATTGATTAGCATACCTTTAGGCTCTTATACAATTATTTATTAACAAACCCAGTTATATATCTTCTGTGTGTTGAATTAATTTTTATAATTGAATGAAAAAACAAATTTTCCTAGAATTTGCACTCGAATTTCGAGGGCTGGGATCTGCTAGTATTAATTAATCTACAAAGAAAAAAATTTAAAGAATACACGTTAATGTTTTAATCACGTCTGAGCGGAATTGATGAACTGCTGAAAAATGCTCTACCAAAAGTGAGTGAGCATTATATCAGCGCTTTCAAAAAAAAAAAAAAATCGCAAAGGGAATTTTCGAGATTGGCGATTTTCGATTTTTTGCGAAGACTTAATAGATTTTTTTTTGGTGATTTTCTTTGTTTTTGTACTATTATTTTTTTTATATTTTTTAAGGTTTTTTTTTATTTTCGATAACAAAAAAAGTTGGGCTTGAAAGTACTCAATAAACCCTATACAAATAACGAATAATTTATTTATTATATATGAATAATTTGAATATACATATGTAAAATGAATTGAAAAAAAAACAATGAAAAATAAAAAATACTCTATAATTAATAAAATTAATTTAAAAAAAAAAAACAATTAAACTAAAGCGGTGATATCAAACCCTATACTCACTTTTTGTGGAGTATTTTTTTCAGTAGTTCGTTTTTCAGTATTTCGGTGTAAAATGCTTGTTGTTCAGTAACTGAAATTTTTTTCTGTTTCGTTCTTTCTTATTTTTCAACATAAGTTTCCTTTTTGGTCGATATTATCATCCAGCCATTCTGCAATTTTTAAGCTTCAAAATAGGGTTTTGTTGCAGTGATGACCTTCGCATTTGACTGGAATTTTATTCCGCTGAGTTATTTCTTAAAAATTGGATATAGCAAAAAGTTAGTGGAGCGTAAGGTGGATTTGGAAACAATTCGACCCTCAAACTCGTGTATTTTTGTCATCAAAACTGCACAAGTGCGCACCCGAATATTATATTGATTTCAGATCACTTCATTTTTGGCTTACTGAACCATATGTCCGTGGCTTCAACTACTTTACGCAAAACTATATTGTCAATGATTTCCGAAATATGTGGCTCAACTGGACTTCCGGTATGGGTATCCCAAACCAAACCGACCTGACAAAGAAAACACAATAAATTTATGAAAGGTTTTTTTTCCTATTTATAGTAGGAATTGTCTAGTTCCTTAAAATAGCCACTAACCGCAAACTTCACCTCTTTATTGTTGGCAATTCTTTTGCCATTGAGCCATATTTTCAAGTTTGGAAATAGAAAATAATCCTAGGGAGCTAAAACTGGCGAATACGGTGCGTGACGAAGCAATGCGGCCTTTTCCTTAATTTCCTTACTTCAGAAATCAACGGCATAATAATCGCCGTTGGTTGCTTTTCCTTTCTGAAGATAATAAAATTATCCTACGCACATCCCAAAAAAACGGACGCCATAACCTTGCCTGCAGATGGTACTGTCTCCGCCCTTTTTTGGACAAGATTCTCCCATTTTAGTCCACTGTTTTAACTGTTTCATTGTCTCAGGTGTGAAGTGGTGGACCCATGTCTCATCCATGGTTACGGATCAGGGCAAAAACTCGGCTTTATTGCGATGAAACATCACCAAACACTACTGAAATATCTTCGCGACGCTGGTTTTGTTCTATTGTGAGCAAACGCGATAGCCATCTTGCGAACAAATTTCTCATCTAAAAATTTTCGGCCAATATGCGATGTATAGCTTTTTTGAAATGCCCGCCATTTCAGCTAGCTCACACACCTTCAGCCGACGATCATCCCATACCATTTTGTGTATTTTCTTAACCGTTTCTGCATGACCACCTCAATTGGTCGACCAATACGGTGTTCGTCTTGGCCTCGTTTAAACTCTGCAACCCAATATTTTATAGTCACTGAGATCGTTTTATTTTGATGACTCCAACAAATTTTAGTTTTTTTTTATTTAATAAATTAACATGGCCTGTCTGGCATGGAATTTAGGCAATAAGGAACTTATGCTTTTAGGGAGTTAGTTACTAAAACGAAATTATGGAAACAGATATATAGTATTTTGTAAAAGTCAATATGCATTATTTTGTAGGATTGGAAATATATTTCCAGTTCCCTCGAACTTTCATCACGTCATATCTCTGTATTTAACAGGGGATGAACCTAATCTGGGAAATAAATGCGATTTCGAGGGATTTATTAACTGAGCCCAAATCTAGTAACAAACTAGCATTTCTTAACTTTTATCTTAATATCTTTGAAAATGGATCATCAGGAAGTCTTTCGGAATTGTATAATGGCACGTCAATTGTAACTCATATTCATCGGGTATAAGTACATAACAAGTTCGCAAAATGTGATGTATTTGATGTGAAAATTTAAAAATGTGTAAACCAGATTCTGGTCATCCTTGAAAGGCATCTTTATATCAAACCAGTATCCTCATAAATTGAGGATACTTCAGATGTCGACATTTCATATGATGAACTAAAATTTTTTTTCTGGATTTATCTTTTTGACGGTTTATTTTAAAAAAATGTTCTCACCCACTCTTTTTTCTCTCTTTACAGGCTATTGCTAAATGGTGTAAGACTAACAAAATTGACTTGGTCATTGTTGGTCCCGAAGATCCCTTGGCTAATGGTTTGGGCGATGTTTTACAAAAAGCCGGTATACGTTGCTTTGGTCCCGGCCGTCAGGGAGCTCAAATAGAAGCTGACAAAAAATGGGCCAAAGACTTTATGTTAAGACAAAATATACCAACTGCTCGCTATGAAACCTTTACGGATTGCGAAAAGGCAAAAAAGTTTATTTTAAAGTAAGTTTCCAGTGCGAAAAGCTCGCATTTATATTATATTTTGATAACACTCGTTTTCAGTGCTCCCTACAAAGCTTTGGTAGTTAAAGCTAGTGGTTTGGCAGCCGGCAAAGGTGTAGTGGTAGCTGCTAATCCGACTGAAGCCTGTCTAGCGGTGGATGAAATTTTGGGTGGCAAAAAATATGGTTCAGCTGGTGAAACTTTAGTCATAGAAGAATTGTTAACAGGCGAAGAAGTGTCAGTGTTGGCTTTTGTGGACAATAATACCGTACAAGCCATGTTGCCAGCTCAAGATCATAAAAGATTATTGGATAAGGATCAAGGACCAAATACCGGCGGTATGGGAGCCTATTGTCCCTGTCCTTTGATTACTCAAGAGGCCTTGGACTTGGTTAAAAAGGAGGTACTACAAAGAGCTGTAGATGGTCTTAAACAGGAGGGTATTGATTATAAAGGTGTGTTGTATGCCGGTATTATGTTGACTCCCGAAGGCCCCAAAACATTAGAGTACAACTGTCGCTTTGGTGATCCAGAAACTCAAGTTATCTTGCCGTTATTGGAATCGGATTTATATGAAATTATGTCGGCTTGTTGTGACAATACATTGGAGCAGGTTTCCCTTAAATGGCTTGCGGGAGTAAGCGCTGTAGGTGTTGTAATGGCCAGTGCTGGATATCCAGAAACATCAACTAAAGGTTGCGTAATTGAGGGTAAGTTTGGGCTCACTTTTCCCCACTTTCAGCTAAGAAACTCTTACAGCCCTATTCATAAGTTCATGTTCTGCATGCGATGTGTGCGATATTTAACTAAAATTTAAATATAGCTGTTTTAGTGAAAATCGACTCTGATTTTTGGCATCAGTCGTTTTTTTAATCGCCTGTGATTTGTATTTCAATTTATTTATATTAGAAAAAGTCAAATAAAAAGAAAAAAGGGATGAAAAATCGAAACAAGATTTAAAAATGAACTGGGTATTACAAGTTTCAAATGTGGCCATGTCTACCCGTCGTATTTTATTATTTGTTTCATAAAAATTTTTAATTTCATTGTTACTATAAAAAATTGTCAAAATGGCAGCAGTTATTCAAGACTTAAGTAGTATTTGCTCATGACTGAAACATTCAGCTTGAGTACCGTTGTCGTATACGACTTCTGTCGTGTCGAAAATAAGACGTTTTTTAAAATTGTACGATGGCTTTCGAAAATGACAGATATGCAGCTCTGTTGGCAAATGTATTACAATGTACCATACTATGTATGGCGCATATGGCAAGCAAATTATGAAGAAACTGTCGTTATCATTTTTGGTCACGACAGCTTTGAAAAAAAAAAAAAACAAGTAAGAAAATTATAGTCGGTCTAGACCGACTATACGATACCCTATACCATGCGTTTAGAAACCCTATCTCTTAGGCCCAACTAACTGGACATAGAAAATAAGCAAAAACCAAATTTGAGTGGGATTTTTATTAATTTTTTTGGCTGCAGATATAAAAAAGTTCATATCGGATGCTATATCTATAAAGGGGCTAGGTCCAAAAATGGACCGATCCTGATCATGTTTGGTAAAGTCTCTTGTATTTTGCAAAAATATGTACAAACAAAATTTGAGAAGAATCAGTGCAATATTTTAGTTTTTTATAGATTTAGGTGAAGATCGGGAAGCAGCTCTATATGGGGTCAAAGGGATCATTTTTGGACTACTCAATAGTGGATGTAATGAACGCATACAAACCCAATTTGAGTAAGATCTATATGACAATTTGGATCTTATGGCAATTTATGTCGATTTCATATGGGTAATTTGTATGGGGGCTAGGTCTGAACATGGGCCGATTCTCACCAATTTCAACAGCGTTCATCCCATGGCCGATAAAAGCTTATATACCAAATTTCATCAAAATATATTCATATTTGCGACCTGCAGTTTGATTACAAGCTTTACATGGACACACAGACGGACGGACGGACGGACGGACGGACGGACATTGTTAAATCAACTCAGAAAGTGATTCTGATTCGATCGGTGTAATTAAAGATGGGTCTAGGTCAAATATTTTTGGTTGTTACAAACAGCAGCACAAAGTCATTATACCCAAACCACATAGTGGTATAGGGTATAAAAATAACTAAAATAGATAATATCAAAAAGCAAGTTTTAAAACTAATTTATGTTATTGCAATTTCGTTGCTAATTATGTTTTTATAAATTTTAGAACACAAATCACTACCCCAAAACAAATTTGATAAGTTAATAGAGTTGATGGAAAAAAATTCCGCATTTGGCTAAAGTGTACCACAAGAGTTTGCATAAATTCAACTTGACAGATGAGTTGAACAAAGTTGGCGGTCTTATAAACAAATATGGGCCCTCAATCCACAGAGGCGAAGTTTGGATGAAGGTATGTGCGGACTACAAATGTAAATAAAAAGAACTTGTACACAATAAAGCAGAATGCCGAGCTACCGGAGGAAAAAATATTTAAAAAAAAAACGGAAAACGATCTGCTTAGAAATTGAGAGTTCAAACCCAATTATATACCAAGCTGAAGCGATCATTAGCTACAATAGAAAGATATAGCCGGAAGATAAAAGTTAAAGAAAAAGCAATAGAATAGAAAAATCGGTGACGAAAAGTTTAAGCTCTATAAAGAAGAACTAAAGAGAAAACAAGATTAAAGAAAATACTTGATTTAAATTAGTTTCGATGAAATATTTAAAAAAAAAAAAAAAAAAAATTGAATTGGAAAATACGAAGTGGTTTCTAAAATTTTGTTTGCAAATATGTAACAAAAATTTTATTTTATTTTATGGATATTTTATGTTATTTATTTTTTTTACTAAATTACCTGAATAAACGAAAAAAATGAATTAAATAATTAATTAAAGCCTCCATTATTTAATATTCTTATATTTGAAGCCGTCAAATTAACATTTCCTCCAATTCATTTTGGCAAGAATTCTCAAGGTTGCTGCTAGCTTCAATATTGGGTCCTCTCAAAAAAAATTATTGTACTACTTGGGATTTGGCAGGGAAAATGTGATCGATTGTTGCCTTAATAGTCGTTACATAACAATCAACTCCCTTACGCTACATTCGTCATCTTCATCAGACGATAAAATCAAAGCCACACTTGGTTGAGTAAAATAAAATATCATATACCAGGACTGGTTGCACACATTATATGTGAATTACAAACTAAAGATAAAAGGAAAGGTTATATCATATAACCAGAACGCATGCAATTAAGTACATAACCTAACTGCATGAACCACGAGTATCAAAAACAAACACCGCAACGTGTTATCTCTTATCCGGAAATACCAGAAGCGACGGAAACTAGGTTTATTCGTTGACTCGTAAATTACTACTGAACACTAAAGGCCTAGTAAGCCACACGTTGTTAAAATGTAACCGTACCGTAAATGTAACGATGACATTAAGTGCAATTATAGAACGTAAAAAACGAACCAGCATGTTGTTGTGTAAAATTGACCAAACTTTATCAGCTGTCACGTACAAAGTCCCAGTTCGCACAAGGCTATTTTTGTTGCAATTTTTGAGTTTGTAGGAGAGAAGGGAAAAAGAGAGGTATTTGGTACGGAGTTGCTTGTACTCGGCAATTCGTTTTGTTGTGCCATTCGTAATTATAAACACGAAGTTAGCTGCAGGTTATTATTTGACATTTCATTCTTTGCTTCGCTGTGAAAAATTATAATTATTATTTGATTTATTTTATTATTTTTTTATTATTTAATTTTTCCACACAAATAAATTTTTCACTTTGAATCAATAATAAATTTTTTTACACAAACTAAATAAAATGATCTGTCAAAAATGTAAGAATTTGAAAGCAAAAGAAAACGAGAAGTTGCGGCAATAAATTTCTCTGTGTGAACATTAAACAACTTTAAAAGAAAATTGAAAAAAGTTGCGCAACAAAAATTGTCTTGTGTGAACCGTGACAAACGTAGAATAGATTGGGACATTCCGATTACGTTAAAGTTGAGTTCGGTAACTGCTCTAAAGGCCCAGTTAGCCACTTGGCATTTAGTGCGTAGAAAACGAGCTGTTCACAAATGTGACGTACAAACTTAGCAAAAATCTATTTTCAACAGATTGGGACGTTCCGGATACGTGACAGTTGAGTTCGGTAACTGCTCTAAATGCATTTCATGTAACAGAAAAAAAAAACAGCTGACACGTTTGGTTACGGTTACGTGTGGCTAACTAGGCCTGAATTCTTTATTTAAATTTAATTTCCAATTGAATCGTTTATTTCAGAAACCAGTCAACCAACATAAAATCAAAAATTGAGTTATTGGGCGATTACTGTTTTTTAAAGGCAAAATCATTCATTAATGCAAAAAACAATTACAATTTTGCCCCCATGGGATGTGAAGTAAAGTCGAAAAATCTTTATTTAATGCAGAAAGAAGTCAAGTGACAGTTTCTAGGAAACTCAAAATCAATAATTTGTTGCTTGACTGGTTTCTGAAATAAACGATTCAATTACCGAACAGGTTTTTTTATTTTGACAGATCTAACAGTGTTGCGAACTTTTTTAGAAATTTCAAAACATTCTATTATATTTATTCCATTACAAAAACCTGGCTGACTACGCGTACTTTCAAATTACGCCTACGAAACCGTAATCAAGGTGATTGTTTGTTAAACTTGTTATGTATAAGCAGTGCTTATGATTGAGGCAATGTATCTCTTTCAGGAAGTATTCCGGAAAATTTGATTGGATAGTTTCTGTCTGATAGAAAGTTTGGTCCATGTGAAAATTGTTGAAAAGTGTTTTCAATGGATCGTAAATTGAATCAATATAAATTTCTTGCCAACTCCATGAAGCTTTCTTTCAATATTTCTAAAACTAAGACGATATTTTGGTATTGCTCCATCTAGGCGGATTATGATTTCTATTGATGGTTTACCTATTGAAATGAAGAAATCTTTTAAATTTCTTGGTGTTACGATAAAACACACCTTAACTGTTATAACGTATAACGTGTAATTAGAGAAGCTAAAGATACTGACTAGTAGTAGGGAAAGTGTAATTAGAGAAGCTAAAAATACTGACTATTAGTAGGGCAGGTCTTAGACCTAATGCTGCTTTAAATTTTTATAGAAGTTTTGTAAGGGATTGAATAGGCTCGATCGACGGCCCATTCACCTCATTATATTGATTATAAGATTCAAAACTTTCCAAAACTATAATCTCGTATAATTTTTGCTTTGGCGGGTGGATTTGCACCACACTTAAGAACCTTACTATTGGCTGCCAAGGATCTTCTGAAGATTGTTCTATTTCGTCCTGATCTATTTCAAGATATTAGATCTTCTCCATCACTTAGGAATAGTTATTCCTGTGCTTATCACAAACTTAGGCGCATTTTTGATAATGTCCCTCCTATAAATGTCTGCTGTCCATCTGATAAAATTTCGATTTACGCTGAACCTCCTTTTTAACAGGAAATTGGGTACTCCTGTTGAATTTATTGTGATTAATGTTTCGATACTTTTCTATCTCTGGTGACTATACAGGATGTGCCATTTTTAACGTTGCTACTATTCGTTACTTTTTAAATATTCTCACCGTTTTTCCCTTACTGGTGAACTTTTGGATCCTCGGTGATCCTAAATCCATGAATTATCTGTTACATGATATTCATCGTGCAGTTGATGAATTGTCAATTGTAAAGCTTCACATTGTTTGGGTTCCCTCACATTATATGTCGATTATATGGCTAAACAGGCTATTAATTTAGGCACACCTGGTGTAGTAAGATTTACATACTCTGAGGTTAAAAGGTCTATAAAAGATTCCCTAAGACATGATTGGAATGATGTTTTTGCGGTCTAACACGGTTCCAGGAAATATCAATATTCTAAATCGACTATATTCTGGACATACGTATGATGGTGTCTATCTATACGTTATAAGGAAAAAGGACAACTCTCAATGCTCTTTTTGTAATATGGTTGACAACTCCGATCATGCTATTTTTAACTGTCCAAAGTATGGTCATATTAGACAAAAGCACGAATTTATTTAATAACTTTTCTAATAATTTTTAAACTCTCATAATAACGATAATTTTGTTAAATTGGCTAGATTCGTTGATGAAGCCAATATTTCTGATTTATTTTAATTTAACTAACACGCAGTTTCTACACTTAATATGGAAGTAAGCATTTTTTAATGCCCATCTTTACTACATATTTTTACATACATAGTGGGATACCCTGGCCTTTTGGTTACGCACCATTTACAAAAAAAAAAAAAAAAACGGTGTTACGAATAAGAAATGCTTATTTAATGGATATGCAGCAAATCATTAACCAAATCATTGGTTATGAATACGGCTGTTACTTTTCATCTTTGTTGGAATTCAAACTCTTAAGTTTACTCTCCTTTAAAAATGAAAAAGAGTTATTGATCTTTTTTATTTATTTCTTTAATTTCAGGTATTCCAGCAAATTCCTCTGACCAGATTATTTTTCATAGTGGTGTAGCTATTAATAAAGACGGTAAATTTATTACCAATGGTGGCCGCGTCTTAATAGCAGTTACCTTACGCCCTGATTTGAGACAGGCTGCTTTGGATTCTACCAAAATTTGCCAGGGTATAACATTTTCCGGAGCAGGAGCTCAATTTCGTAGTGATATTGCCGAAAAGGCTTTTAAATTGTAAATACATTCATTAAGATTGCCAATAAACAATTTTTTATTACTTTTGTACTTCTTCTATCTCTTCTTTGTTTTATTCAGCCAAAAGGCGTCTCAACCATCTTTATCTTACAAGGATAGTGGTGTTGATATTGATGCGGGCGATGATCTTGTACAGCGTATTAAACCTTTGTCGCGCGGTACACAACGTCCCGGCGTAATGGGTGGTTTGGGAGGTTTTGGTGGTCTATTTAAATTGAATGAGGTAATGATCAATTGAAATTCAATTGTTACATTCTTAACTAACTCAGATAACAATTTCTAGTTGCCCTATAAAAATCCTGTCATTTGTGAAGCTACAAATGGTGTGGGTGCCAAGATTGATCTGTCGTTGAGTCAAGAAATGTATGCACCCTTGGGTTATGATTTATTGGCCATGTGTGCTAATGATATTTTGGAATCAGGTGCCGAACCAGTGGCGTTTTTAGATTATATAGCCTGTGGCAAATTGCAAGTACCAATAGCGGCCCAAATTGTTAAGGGTATCTCAGAGGGTTGTCGTGATGCTAAATGTGCTTTAGTAGGTGAGTTTAAGAGAATTTAAAAGCAATTTCACAAATTTATTTAAAATATTTCCTAAAACAAGGTGGTGAAACCGCTGAAATGCCTTCGGTTTATGACGTCGGCAAATACGATATAGCTGGTTATTGCGTGGGTATAGTGGAGAAGGGTGAGGAACTACCAAAATATGAATTGTACGAAGAGGGTGATTTGTTAATCTCTTGTCCCTCTACCGGTTTACATTGTGGTGGTTTTAATGCTATTTTAACTTCTTTAAAGAAATTAGGCTTAGATCTTGACCAAATGTCCGAATTTGGGGACAGCAGTAAATCATTGGGTAAGGCGGCGACTCTAAGACCATATCTTTAATATACTGTTTCTAAATTAATTATTTTTTAAACATAAGGTCAAGCACTAGCTGAAACTTCCCGCATTTATGTAACGGACGTCTTACAACTTGTACGCTCCAAAGTTGTCAAGGCCATAGCACATATAAGCTCTGGTTTAATACCCGATGTAGCCCGCATTTTGCCCTCTAAATATGAAGTTTCTTTAGATTTTGGTGATCTCAAAGTGCCCGAAGTTTATGCCTGGTTGGCCGGCAAATTAAAACTCTCAGCCGATACTTTATTGCAGAATCTTAACTGTGGCATTGGTTTGGTTTTAGTAGTTCCCAAAAATAGCACTACTTGGAAAACGATTAAAGGAGCCAAAGTTCTGGGAGTTATTAAAAGAAAAATAGCCAATTGTCCTCAAAAAACCCAAATTGAAGTTAAAAACTTTGAAGAGGCCTTAGAAAAATATTCCAGCAAATTTGGTAATATTGGCGATAACGAAATAAATGAACCGAATCATAATGATTTGCAGGGATCATTAATAGTAAATGCTGAAAAACGTCCAGAATTGCATGTGGGACAAAATGGTAGACGTTTAACGGAAGTATCCAAATCATACAAGGATCCCATATTAATAATGGGCACGGACGGTGTGGGCACAAAGATCAAAATAGCTCAATCTACAGGTCTAAATTCTACAGTTGGCATTGATTTAGTGGCCATGTGTGTAAATGATATACTCTGTAATGGAGCTGAACCTTTAACATTCTCTAATTATTATGCCTGTGGTGAATTAAAGGAGGATCTGGCCGAAGATATTATAGGTGGGGTTATAGAGGGTTCTCGGCAAGCAGGAGCTAGTTTGATAGGTAAGTCAAATCATACAGGCTAATAATGAATGCTTTTCATTAAAAACAAATATTTTAGAGTCTCACATATCCGAGGTACCCATATTGTACAAACCTGAAGTTTATGATTTGGCTGGTTTCTCTTTGGGTATAGCTGAAAATGAGCGGATTCTACCACATTTGGATGAAATACAACAGGGTGATATATTAATTGGTCTACCCTCATCTGGAGTTCATAGCAATGGCTTCAGTTTGGTTCATGCTGTTATGAAACTGGCCGGAGTAAAGTTTGAAGATATAGCCCCATTTAGTGGTTTGACATTTGCCGAAGAATTTCTAAAACCCACTAAGATTTATGTCAAGGCCTTAAAGCCTCTAATTGAACAGGGTTTGGTTAAGGCTATGGCTCATATAACAGGTGGTGGTTTAACTGAAAATATACCCCGTGTTTTAAGAAAAGATTTAGCTGTACAATTGAATGCTGAACAATTTGTTATACCTTCTATATTTGCGTGGTTGGCTCAGGAGGGCAATGTTAAACCGGCCGAAATGCAAAGAACCTATAATTGTGGTTTGGGCATGATTTTAGTCATAGATCCGAAATATGAACAGCAGGTAATGGAGCTATTACAATATTCAGAGCGTGCCTCTAAAGTGGGCGTGGTTAAAAAACGAGAGTCGTTAACTGCACCTCAGGTAGTAGTGGATAATTTTGAAAAATGTCTTGAAAAAAACAAAGAGATTATAAATGCACCCAGAAAACGGGTGGCGGTATTGATTTCTGGCTCCGGCACCAATCTCCAGGCTTTAATAGATTCCTCTAGAGATTCTTCTCAGTGTTTAAATTCGGACATAGTTTTGGTTATATCCAACAAGGCTAATGTTAAGGGCCTGGAGAGAGCGAAAACCGCTGGTATACCCAGTTTGGTAATAAACCATAAAGATTTCAAAACAAGAGAAGACTTTGATATGGAAATGTCCAAACATTTAATAGAATTCAATGTGGATATTATTTGTTTGGCCGGTTTTATGCGTATCCTCAGTGAGGCGTTTGTTAAACAATGGCGCGGTAAATTATTAAATATACATCCTTCTCTGTTACCCAAATATCCAGGTTTGCATGTGCAGAAAAAAGCTCTGGAGGCGCTAGAAAAAGAATCTGGTTGTACAGTACATTTTGTAGATGAGGTAGGTTTTTATTTTATTTTAGTTCTTGGCTAAAATCAAATTGTTGTTTCTGTTTTGATTTTTTCAGGGTGTTGACACTGGAACTACAATAGTACAATCAGTTGTGCCCATATTTTCCGATGATACCGAAGAATCTCTAACCGAACGTATACACAAAGCTGAATATTATGCTTTTCCCAAGGCCTTACGTTTAGTAGCTACCGGTACCGTAAGACTTGGCAAACAAGCCAAATCGATACTGCAATTAGCAGCTGTATAAAAAGATAATAAAATATATTTTAAATATAGAGTTAAACAATACCTTAAGTAAAACATATATTAACCCATTATTAACATTGAAATTTTTATATGTAATCCAAAAATATTTATTTTTTATGCATACATACATACATACAAAATAAAATATCACAATATGAAATAATTTCAACAAATGAAAAATAACGATTGAAACTAAATTAAAATTAATTGATTAGAAAATTTTAAAACCAAGATCCTAGAAGAGATAAAAAATCAGATTTTCCAGTTTGTGCAGAAGAGCTAGAGTTGTCCGTAGCTAATTGGGGTCTCTTTTTATTTGTAGCAATATCAGGATCTTTGAGTATCTTTTCGGCAAATTGTTGTATATTTATTCTAAAGAGTTGTTTCTCTAATATTGGCACTATTAGATTATATTTATCGATATTTTTGTTAATTTCTTTGACTGCATACTCAGTGTTCTGTAAAATTGTTTGCCATTCCTGAGATTCTAAATCGTTTAAGGGATATTCTCCCAAATATACCCTTTCCTTTTTAAGACTATCCTCCAACTGTTGTAGGGCTTCTCTGATATCACGTTGCAGCATAATCCATTCAGGTGTAAAGCCATTGTCTAGTAATATTTTGTTTAGTTTGTGAGTAGTAAAATCAAGATAGGGATTTTGCGTTTGAGCTTGTGTCAAGGGTTTACCAGCCCCAGTGAGATTATTGAAATCCCCTTTGGACATGGCTTCTTGTATATAATCTTCAACCAAACGTTCAAAGCCATATTTTGTTTTAATGGCATGATTTTTAAAGAAGCTACCCTTTTTCATAATGGATTTTTCTCCTGCCTGCGATCTATCAATTCGATGCTTTAATACCCGCTCCTGGGCTTTCATGGCCTTGACTTGTTGATATTGTTTTTGGCGTTGAAAAGGATTACCCAGACCTATGCCATCATAACTTAAATATTGTCTATGTTGTGGCGCCGTATGACGTATATCTGGTACCTCTTCTTCCTCATTCTCTAAGATGCCGCGACGACTTTTCGCAAATTTTTCTTGTAACAATTTGAAGGCCTCATCAATTTCTTGAAATCTTTCTTCCGATGATTCAGGTAAACCTGAATCAGGATGGACCTTTTTCACCAAATCAATATAGGCTTTTCTTATGGTGTTTTGATCTGCCGTATCCTCGACGCCCAAAATCCGGCAACATTTCTAGAAAGATTTAGAAAAATTTCTAGGACAGTAATCCTTTTTTAAGACTTTCGACAAAATTTATGTATTTCACGTTCTACACTTAGAAGTGTTTTTTTTTTAAATCTCAATATTTTAGTTTCAATATAAAAAATTTCGAAAAATATTTTATATCGTTTTCAAGTTAATTAAAAGGAAATCAATAAAACTTGCTTAGAAATAAAAATAACATAAAAAATCATGATATGAAAAATATTTAAGAATATTATATTTAAAATTAAAATACCAACCACAGGGGGTTTGCATCAGTATTTTTTCATTTTGAATGAGATACACGTGAAAAATACATTTCAGTTTTTTGCATAAAGGAGAATAATTTGTGGTTAGCGTTATATACATATCATTGGAAAGCTATTACTTTATTTACAAATATGTCATAGTTGATCCAAATATTATTTGAGTTCTCATATTATTACCCTTATTCAGAAAAATATCCTAAACTAATTTGATATTTCTGTTACTCTTTCTTAAAACACATATATACGGTGTGCAGCAAAAAGCATGGTACCCCAGTTGAATTAATATAGTTTGTTAATTTAATCCCAAAATGTATAAGGAATTATGCAAAATTTATTTTTATCTAATGTATTAACATCTATTCTCCAACAATAAAAAATATTAATTTATTCAACAAAACAAAAATCATACAATTCAGAATTCATGACAACTGCATATTTTTGCGCAGCAAAATTCTTAGTAGCCATGAGAAATATTAGAAAATATATAAAAAAAATAGATTGATATTGTTTTATAATATATACTTTACTTAAAACTTTGTGAGATATCCCTTAAGTCGTAGAACTTTGTTCAAACGATTTGGCATTGAGTAAACAAGTTTTTTGTGTACTCTTTGGAAAATAGATGCAATTCGGACAGAAGCAAATCTTTGAGCTGATTTTTGTAACATCTGACATGACATCGCAATCGTTTTTCTAAATGATCCTACAAATGCTCAATAGAAATCTTATCGGAGGGGTTATAAGCATGTGGGGTGTGTTGTATGCTAACCACATCTTAACACCAGCAGCAGTGTGCTTATGATAATTCTGTTGAAAGTATCAATCGTCACGAATTTCCAATTTTTTAGCACTTTGATTAAGATTATATTCTTCCTGTTTTAAAGCGGTTTATGATTTTTTGTACGGTTGAATTGCTTCTTTTTATTAGGTAAGTAAGGTCGTTTCAATCGTTCTCAATTAATTCCTTTCTAGACATTTGTAAACTATTTATCAAACAGAATTGCATTATTTATTTTAAAATTTAACGTTTACTCCATTAAAAACAATTGGGTTGCCAGCGTTTTTTGCAATATGTTATAAATGGGTGCAAATTTATGGAGTCGTCATAAACTTCGAATTGTAGTTTTTGTTTTGTTGAATTTGTTTAAAATTTTTTGTTATAAATTAGATGTAAATACACGAGATAAAAATAAATATTACATATTTCCTTACAAATTTTTTTCATTAATTCTTCAATTGTTTAAATTCAACTCGGGTTCTTGACTTTTGCTGTACACTGTCTTATTAGAACGCTATTTTTTGTGCGTTTATTTTTATGTACATATTTGGGATTACTCCTCTATAAAGATCAATCCTTTTAATATGCATCCACCTTGTACTTCTTAAATGGTTTGTTAATGCTAATACAGGCAATTTTAGTTGAAACATTTCGTTTTATGTAATGAATTTGATACTACATAGTAATTTTTTTTTTATAAATTATATATTTTATTGACGTTGTCAGTTTATTATATTTAATATACTCAGTAGGTTAACAATGTATTAAATCAAATGTTTCTTATATTTTATGGCACTTATTTCGATTTAAACTATGTAATGTTTTGAATAATTTAGTGCATTGATAAGAGAATGCACAACACAGCTGATTTTGTTTACCAAGCAGAGTAAATTCACAGTGTTGCCAGATTTGGCAAAACATACACAGTCTAAATTCGATTAACCGTGATTCGGTCAATCTTTAACCCTAGAAAGTCATCCTTATTTTTTTATACGTTAACGTCATCCTTCGTCACTTTGACTAAGACCTATTTCGAGTTGCTATAAAAAATATCGTGAGCAAAAATGTTGACCAAATTGATTTAATTTTTATATTTAGTTAATTTTTAATTAATATTAAAAGAAATTCAAATCATTTTATTATCGTTTCAACTTAAAATTAAAGTCAAAATAAACAACAAAAATATGAATAAACTCGAAAAAGAGATCACGCGTCGTCGTTTTGCCGAAGGATGACAGTTCAGGGTTAAAATATATTTTCAATAAGATATAGCGTAATTTTTTAATTTTTTCCAAATATGAGGCGTTCAAATAAGACCAATATTCGCTATTGTCGTAAATAACAAAAACAATAAATAATTAAGAAAACGAAAATACAAAAAAATTTCGGCAATAAAAAATACGATTCTTTTAAAACTAGAGGATCAAATTATACCACAAACGAAAGCTATGGATGTAGGTAATTTTTTCTAATCCATAAGAAATTAAATTTCGGAATAATTACCTATTATCAATAAAAATTTTGGTCAATTTTTAATGCCTTTTGTATAGTAATTTCAAATTCCTATTAGATATAATGACAAGAAATATTTCCTACTTCGAAGCCCCGCGTGCCCGAAAGAGATATCGCCGGAATGAAAAAATTATTTATGATATTAATTTTAATAGAACGTAAACTTTAAAAATTTTTTAATTCCTTTAAATAATTTTTAATACTGCCACCTAATTCTATTATCAACTTTTTCTTCTATCTCTTCAAAGTGGCATCTTCATTTTCGTTAACATACAAAATGTCACGAAATCTCTCAGATTTCTCTTGTCAACGTAGAAAACAGAAATAGAAAAAATAAGAATTATAACACGCAGCTAAAAAAAAAACTGAACAAACTATATATTTCATAAATTAATGCTGAAAAGTATTGCATTTAATTAAATAAAAAGTGAAGTTGTTTATTAAAAAATATGTCTGAAAAGAAAAGATCCCGTAAACGTAAGGTAATACCGCAAATACACAAAATATTTACAAATTAAGGAAAATATGTTGCACAAAAAGAAATAATTTTCCCAATTTGTATTATCTTAAATTAGTTGGTATGTGATGGAAATAAAGTCGAGTACAAGGAAAAAAAGTGATGACGGTGTTTAAAGAGTTGTCAATTTATAATAATTTAATAAAAAAGATATAGACTTTTAGTCATCAAAATGCAAAAATTTAAATTAACTTTGTCTTGTAATTCCATATAACATTTCTGTACCTTTAAACCAGAGAGGGGGTCCATCAGTTAACTTTGATTTTGTGTTTTTTTTAACCTCTAAGTATGTATGAATAAAAGTACATATACGTAGTTGTTTTTGCTTTTATTCTTAAGCAGTCATTCATTGGAACAGATATCTCAGCAAGTGTTTATTTATTATGTTTATGTGTGAGCGCATAACATAAGCACTAAAGAGTTGGAAACACTCAAAGAAAAAAAAAAAAAAAACAATGGACCCCTACAATGAGGGGAGAAGACCATGTGTGTGTCAGGAGTTATTTTTATACCTTATACCACTATGTGGTCTCCAAACTAATGGTATGGTATATCGTATAGTCGGCCGAGACCAACTATAATTTTTTTCTAGTTTTTAAATTGGATATAGGTTCTAAAATTATTTTGGTACACAGATGTTTAGTCGCATTTTATATATATACATATGTACACGTATTTTAAAGTATATTTTTTCAACAGGGGCCTTTTTCAAGCGATTGTCAAAATATGCTAGGAAATCTCTTCTACCGCATAATTTTCATGCAATATTGTTTGCTAGAAAAATTTATACCTAAGCATATCTAAATTTCACTATACGCCACATGATCTTGCAATATAAATTCCCGCACAATATCAATGTCGCCTGGCACAACAACCGATTATGGACTAACTACCTTTGAAAGATTCGCACTGTAGCGAAAGACGACCAAGTTTCAATTCGGATATCCATAGAAATACAATGACCTTGTATGGAGTTTCATCACTAAAAGACGCTAAGCCAGCATTAGGTTGTAGCGATTCGATTACAACTTTGAAGGTGTGTTTTGGGTCATGGTCTTGAATTCATTTAGAATTTGACTGTATCCTATTCCAGTTAGAGTATCTTTTACTACATGAGTCAGACCCATTCTTTGGCCCGAAAAGCAACCCCATATCACAATAGTTTACCCATTTTCCCTTTGGTCGTCGTACAAACGTTCTTCCATCATGGCCTTTTAAGTTAAACTTGGACTCATCTGAAAAGAGAATTCCAGTTCCGTGTTGACCAGTTCATGTGGTCTTTTGCAAAATTTATGCGAGCCAGACGATTTTTCTCTGATATCAGTGAATTCTTCACAGGACGATAACAACCTACATCAGCCTTAATTTCTCGTCGGGAAAAAGGTTGAGCATATATTTATAGTTTAAGATGGTTAATGACCTCTTTAGGTAGCATTTTCTGACATTGCTATTAAATTGTCCTGCCGTTAACTCGGGGCCTGTCGCATAAATGTTAAGTCGTCACCACTTTGACAACATTTCTTGATCATTTTTGAAATAATATATTTATTCATAGAATATTTCTCAAAAAATTTTTTTTTTGGTCAAGACCAGCAGTATAATCATCTATTATTCTGGTTTCTGACTCTTCACAAAACTTTATTTTATAATTAAAAGATTTAAACATTGAAGAATACAATCGTATTTAAAAAACAGTTGAAAGAAAACGTCGAAACTATAATCATTTAAATATCGGCTAAGACTTTATACATTTTCTTTCATATCATCTTCTATTTTTATTGTTTTAATCAACTCTGGTACAGAAGTTTAAAAGTTTCCATTGTTTTGTCATCACTGAAAAAAATACTATTTATCAGTTTTTTTTTTAATTGTATTTTTGGTAACAAATTTGTTATCTTTCGATAGAGAACACACCAAAGAGTGATTTTGAAATAAAAGATACATAATTTTAGGATTTAACGCGAAATTATTAAAAAACAAAATTTGCAAATTCAGAATTTTGAAAAAGTTTCCAATATTGCCACCCACAGTATATGTTCGATTGTTTTACCCACAGTATATATTCCTTGTACCTAAAATGTAGGCAATATGGGTATCAATATCTTTTTTCGTGTTCTATAAAATAGCCAAGTTTCATCGCGATCTGCGGATGCACCCATAAGAATTTCCTTGTGAGTTAAGTTTATTACATACATATGTAACTGTTAAAAATTTTAAATATTTCTTAAAACTTTCAAAACTTTTTCCAGGATAACAGTTTTATATTGCAACTTTGTTTAAATATCTTCTCCACATTCGTAGTTTGTAAAGATAAGTGTTTTAAAATTAAATTTACTGAAAGTTTAACTTTTCATTAGTCTTGATGTATGTACATATAGATAGTAAAAGTTTTTGAGGCTCGATTACAATTAGGTAAACAAACGTGATGAATGAATATTCCTACTTGGTTGTCAATCTAATCTATTTAATAGAATTATAGTCTAATGTTATCAGTTGAACTTGTGCCTCTAAAGTAGCTGAATACGAAAAATTAAGTTTATTCAATTTGATTTGATTTGTGTAATAAATAATACCCTTTTTTGTATTGTATTGTATTAAAAAAAAATATAGTATATAAGTTATTAAATCAAGAATAATACCTAACGAACTAATACTTAATACTTTTCGAACACTTTCTGCTATAATATAAAATGACATCTAAAAAAAATTCTTATTGTAAAAATTGTTTATTTTTAAAAATTTTTATGAATTCTTGTCTGTTCATTTTTAGTTTTTAGGTCATGTAAGATTATGTGCTTTAAATAAACTTTCTTCACACTTGAACTCTCTGTTTGGCTATCAACACATTTTAAGAGTTTTTCTCTTATTCTTTAAGTTAAACTTTTATTACAAATTATCTCACTTTGTGATTCTCATAATAATTATTTTTTTTTAAAGATGATCCATCTATGACGATTCATTTTGTTATTTTTAAAAAATATCAATATATGTATAAAAAAAAATAGAAACGTCATATAAGTTGTTCTACAGTTCGTCCATCTTTTAAACAACATCCACCGTATCTATTGGATAGGTGTTTTTCTTTACCACCACGTCACTTAAAACGGGTTTCTTTTTAAAATGCGAAAGCCATAGCTCTAGTACATTCTTTTCTTAACTGATTTAGCAGCGCTCTTTTTTTCTCTCTTCTTGTATAGACTTTTAAGCAGTGTGGCCAGATTCTGAGATAATTGGAAAATACACTTTTATTGAAATATTTTATGAACAATTGTATTTACAGAATTTTTATTATTATAATTTTAAAATGTTTCTTGGTGGTAAATTGCTAAATTTTATATATATTAGAGTGGGTAAAATTGTAGGGGGCCGAAAAAACAAGTATATTTGCCCAAGAAACCATACCTCTAAAATCATTTTCGACCCTGCCAAAATTTCGATGAAGATTTTTTCATGATATTTGCCATAATACTCATTCAAAAGTAAAATATTATTGAAAATGTGTATACCGGGGTTTTTTTGGGTCGAGAAATCCATTTTTCACATTTATTTTTATTTTTAACAGGGCGTTTTCGTCCATTTTTTTTGTGATTTTTTTTACCTTTCTCATTTTTTCACTTTCAGCGCTGAAAAATATGTGTGGTACCCACGTACGACCTATATATATTTCATGCAATTTAAGTCAAAAAATTCGTTTTTTATATTTGTTCATTCAAAAAGTTAATAAAAAAACGAAATTTTAGCAGGATCGAAAATGATTTTTAGAGGTATGGTTCCTTGGCAAATATACTTGTTATGGCCCATAGTACCAGAATCGCGATGAACACATGGATTAATAATAATTGACCCACCCTAATATATATATATATATATGTATATATTTGTGTTTTGATGAATTTCGAATTCTTTTCTGCAAATAATTAAATATGCCTAAAAAATTTTAGAGATTTTAAATTTAAAAATCTCTCTGGCAACACGAACTTTAAAGATCTTTCAACTAATTTTTTTTTGTAAAATTCTCTTTGGAGAAAGTTTAACTTTTCACATCTCAATAGTATGGTGGCATATGTTTTGTGTTTGTAGTAGTAAAGAAGTATAAAGTGCTTTGTTGTTGTAGTTTTTTTTCCATAAGTGGGGTTTTTTCATTTCTATCTGGTGGTCATGATTCAGTGATTAATATCAAACATTACAATCAACATACAATTTTAAATTACGTTTCAGTATTTTTAATTTTATTTCATAAGATTTAACAATAAATATTAAAATAAGGAGGAGATACTTAATAAAATAATTTATGTTTTTAAAATATTTTTTTTTTTTTTTATAAAATCTTGAAATTTTAAAAAAGTTCCTTGAAATTTGTGTTTTTGAAAATGTCCAGTGAAGTTGTAGATGAAAATGGTTATAATGAAGTACCCGACGATGAACCGGTTAATATATTTTTATATATTTATATTTATTTATATATTTATTCTACCGTTAAATTATTTTAAATCGTGTTATTTGTTAATACACTTGTTTAAATATTATATACATACATACATCGTCAATTTTGTACAACGTGTCTTGCTTCTGTTTGAAGTTGAATACACGTCTTTCACAAAGACTTTTAAGTTTAAAATTGTGAAATTTTAATTTAAACAGTGAAAAACTTTCAAAATAATTTGTATTCTCGCCAAGTGCGGTTAATGTAACGGAAATACAATTCTTTTAAATATTTTTTTTAATCAATATGGGTGATGATGTAAGGATTGAAATTAAGAATTAAATATTTAACCACAAAGTGGACTAAAAATATAAAATATAATAACCTTACCGATGACTAAAAATGAACGTTATGAAATAAAGGGTGTTTTTTTTTAGCCCGATAGAAGTTGAAATTGTAAAAAATAACAAAATAAAACTAAATTTTAACCAAACATTTTTTTATATTGAATATGATTTCCGGCACCGCGGCCACCGCGGCTGTTGTTGGCGAAGCGCCTTCTGGACAAAAAGTTAATAGGGAACCAAATTGAACTATAATATGGTATGATGGTGGAAGTGTTGATATTTTTTGCTTTTAATTTGAGGAGAAAACAAATTTTTTCAAGTTTACGCTTCGACAACATTTTCAAAATAAACTTGCACTGGCATGTGTATAAGCAGAAATGCAAATGGCAAGGGATTCGACTATTTCAAAAAAATTTTCGTTGATAATACGCATACAGCATTTGCATGCCACTACTTGCATGTGTGAAGCCTGCGTAAAGGTACTTTTTTTTTTACAGAAAAGGTACTTTTTTTAAAAATATATATTTTTTTTAGTAAAAGGTACTTTTTTAAAAATATATTTTTTTTAAATAAAGACGCTTTAAGAAAATGCTCCTTTTTATGAAAACATATTATTCAAGAAAACTTTTTTTTTAAAGTAATTATTAAGGAAAGGTATGGTACCTTTTAAAGGAAATGTACTTTTTAAAAAAAAAATATTTTTTAAGAAAAGGTAATTTTTTAAGAAAATTTACTTGTTTAAGAAAAGGTAAATTTTAAGAAAGGATGGTTTTAAGAAAAGGTACTTTTAATTAAAAAAAGGTTTTTTTTAAGAGATGGTAACTTTTTATTTTAGAAAATATACTTTTTTTAAGAAAAAAAAAGTTTAACAAAAGGATTTCTTTTAAAGAAATGTGGCATTTTAACTGAATGTCTTAAGAAGAAGCACTGGGCGTCTTTATCTATTCAAACTTTCCCGCGAGAGCTAATAAGATCATAGACTTAATACAGGAAGTTCAAATATGTTGCTAGACGATCATTATAATTAACCCATTAACCGCCAAAATGAAACTAGCAGTGATAATTAACAAAAAAGTTTATTTTTTATTCATTGTATACAAAATTAATATAAAAGTATGAAAAAATTAAAAAAAATAATAATAAATGGTGGGTGTACTCAACTGAGTACAGTGGCGGGTTACGGGTGAAAATTTTCAAAACATTTTTTTTCAATGCATAATGTTTTTAAACACTTCTTGCATTGCCAGCGAACTCTTGCATGACATAAAACACATCTTAATTGCTTTTCTAACTTTTCGGGGTAATGATCTATACCATCTTGGGGTAGTCCTAGGACCAATGAAGAGGAAAGTCGAGATTTATTTTGCTCGTTTTGGCGTAAATAGTACCTTGCAATGGAGCGTCGGAATAAAAGTTGATCCATGCTGTCGTTATGACTCATTACATATAACCGCCAAGCGTTTGCAATTGCCATATCTATTGTATAGGTAAACAATGCCCACCACCATTTCTTATCGCGAATGGCAATTCTGTAGAGTGAAATGGATTGGTCCAGTTCATCTACTCCTCCCATATGTTTATTATAAGACTGAAACACCTTTGGTATGTTGACATCAATTTTTTTTCCGTTGTGTAGAAGACCAACGTTTTATAGCTCCTAATGGCTCAACTGTGTCATAGTTTGTTGCCATTGTACAGACGCTATTGTCTTTCCATTTTACCAAAAGAATTTCATTTTGCTTGTCGAACCTATAGTCATATGACGCTCGCTCTTCTTTTTTCATTTCTTTTGTACTTCTCAATGGACACTTTTTTGTTCTGTTCTCTCTAATGGTTCCAGTCGCACGAAATCCTTTTTCCTTGAGATCTACCATGAGATTATAACTAGTAAAAAAGTTATCAAAAAATACTTCATGCGATGCTGAGTCAGTCTCCATTTTCTCAAGCAAGTTTTTTACTGCTCTTGACCCTAAGGGATCAGTATAATTTTCTTCCGATTTTCCACAATAAAAATCGAAAATGTAGCAATATCCGGTAGAACTAGCTGCCACCCAGTTCTTAAAACCATTGACTCATCAATGGAAATATGCTCGTGGAATACTCCCCACTGAAGAAATTTCTTCATTATAACATCAGCTAATAGCCGAACTTTAAACATTTTGTCCCTAGTAATGTCAGCTTCGTCATTGTTCACAAGATGAAGACTCTTTTTGATATCTCGATATCTTTGCCTAGACATTGATTTTGATACCATCTCTATGCCAACATCCTCATCGTAAGACCAGTATAAATCCTCTCTGGGTAATTTGTGATACCCAGAGAATATCAGTACACCCATAAATTTTTTTAAGTCGACGGGGTCAAGTTGAAAGTGATGTCTATTATTTTGATTGGCATAAAAAATTGTATTGCTGATAATCAAACTAGTCACTTCTTCATCAAATATTTTCTTGAATACTTGTACTGGGTTGAGATTACTAAACAACTTCTTTACATCTTCTTGTCTTTCGGGCACATCAGTCGATACCCGAGATGTTGAAGAATATGTTGGTAAGCACTTACGCCACGCTGGTAGTTGACTGCGGCTTCTCTTTACCTTTCCGGTCAACGGTTCATCATCGCTACTGTCATTGTCTTCACTTAAAATTATGTTATTGTTGCGGCTAAACACCTCAATGTTACCTGGCACATCTCTTGGCAAGTTGTCAGCTACCATGATCTCATCACCACCTTCTTCTTCGTCTGATAAAACACTCGGCTCCGGCGGAATGATTGCGAAATCATATAAAGAATCACTGTCACTATCTTCCAATATTGCGTTAACAGCTTCTTTTAATTCTTTGAAATCATTACAAACTTTAAATCGTTCAGAACTCATCGTAAATAACTTTTGTGCCCTAACCTTATAGTCTAAACACAACTTTTAAATGTTTAATCTAACACTAAACAGCTTTTTTCAAATCAGTCACTACCAGTAGAATTGATATTTTGGGAATCCCCTTGTTACATAGATAAACACGTAAGTATGTATTGCAGAAACACGCAAGTATGCATTTCTGTAAACATAACAGTGATGCCACAATTTTTATATGGATTCCGCCGTTGCACTCAATTGAGTACAGTTGTATTTAAAATACGATAACTTTTTAAAAGGAAATAGCAGACCATTTTTTTTTACATATTTTATAAATAGAAATACTTGCCTTAAAAAAAAAGAAAATTGCAATACAGTAAAAGCAAAAAAAAAAAAAAAAATGGAAAATCGGAGTTTATCTCGCCACACCAATTTTGTATAAGTTTAAGAGTCCATTTGTGACAGTTGATATGTATATACCACACTTTTTTTTGTTATTTTAACGAGGTGCGGGATTCTTTTAAGCTTAAAACGCAAAAAAAACCAAAAGCTTTAAAAATTTTTAAAATTTCACATAATGTTTAGGTGTATTCAATTGAGTACAGCGGCGCCAAATGGGTTAAACCATTTAACATTGCAAAATTTGTACACGTCCGGTGACATTGCTGGTGTAAAATACATGTAGAAAGTCATATATAATTTTTCCAATTAGAACATATTCTATTTCGACGTGACAAGCTTCTTATTTGGCAAAACATCATTTGAGACACTAAAAAATCAGCAACATCGGGAAACATGCCAATACTGACATAATTGCGGGATTACATATGGATTGAAAACTGACATTATATCAGAGTTCAGAAAAAAACACACACTGAATAAAAAACTCGTACATATATGTAAACAAACATAACTTAGACCAACACACACATATTTTTATTTTCATACATATTATGTTTGTTTTTAAATTTTCTACGGTGCCCAACACAACCATGACTGTGTTCGTTTTAATATTTCGTTATTTACACGAACATTTTTGTATCACATACTTTTTGTTTCAATCACACATAAAGCACACATTTTTGAGTGTTGCTTTATTTGAAGTTCATGTTCTCGTACGTGTAATGAAAAAAAACACAGAACATGTACAATAAACAGGTTCGAGTTCAGTTATATTTTAAGTCGTGTTGTGGCTCGTGTAGTAAGAAAAAACACAATAAACAGGTTCGAGTTCAGTTATATTTTAAACACGACTTAAAATATAACTGAACTCGAACCTGTTTATTGTACATGTTGTGTTTAGTCGTGTTTAAAATATAACTGAACTCGAACCTGTTTATTGTACATGTTGTGTTTTTTCTTACTACACGAGCCACAACACGACTTAAAATATAACTGAACTCGAACCTGTTTATTGTACATGTTCTGTGTTTTTTTTCACTACACGTACCAGAACATGAACTTCAAATAAAGCAACACTCAAAAATGTGTGCTTTATGTGTGATTGAAACAAAAAGTATGTGATACAAAAATGTTCGTGTAAATAACGAAATATTAAAACGAACACAGTCATGGTTGTGTTGGGCACCGTAGAAAATTTAGAAACGCACATAATTGATATGAAAATAAAGATATGTGTTGGCTGCTTTTGAACAGAACATTGTGTGTTTCATGTGTGTATTTTCTGAACCTTGCATTATATACGAAAAATATAAGTCGTTTGATACCAGCTTAAGGTGCTATTACATGATGTGTTTTTTACATATGTACTGTCAAATTTCGTCACAACAAAAGTTGTACACATCGTGTGATACATATGAAACATTGTTTATGTACAGTACATGAGGAAAGTCACAAGTACATTTTTCAATTAGAACAGGTTCTATTTTTGCATTACAAACATATGAAAATACAACACTGCTTGTGGCGAAAGAAAAACAGAGTAAATTATAAAGATTAATATTGAAAGAAAAATAAATTGTGTAATATTAATTAACAATTAAAATATATATAACTTTTTTTAACAATAAATTTTTGAAAATTCACAAATTAAATCAGCTATTGTTTACATTTAGAGGTTATGTCATACGGAAATACATATGCACGTGTGATAGCAAAAATTATGAATCGTATGTAAAAGACAATTTTGACAGACATAAGTAATTTCATATGGATAAAAAAAGTGACAGTACATATGTAAAAAACACATCGTGTAATAGCACCTTTAAATCTACAATCATTACATGGTCATAGTGACAAATTTCTTAAAAATAAAGACACTTTTTAGGAAAATATATTAAAATATGCTCTTTTAAGAAAATGTACTATAGATTTTTATGAACTTTTTCGACCTTCGATATGTTAATTTTATTAAAAAATATTCGAGAATGAGGTCGTTGGTTTTAAATTTTAATTTACTTGAATATTTTGGTCCACTTCACAGACCATCATCAGCAATTTCTACAAACAAAAACACAAAAAAAAGAACAAAAAATTACAAAAAAATATAAATAAAAATTTGATTAAAAAGACACCACCGCTAATAACAACGAAGAGCTGACATATTTAGCGGTGGCATCTTTTTAACTTTTCTCAATATAACAAACTAATATATAAAACAACTTTTATTTTATAGAAAATAAAATAGTTTTTCTTGTTTTTTCAATATAAAAACAACCACGTATAATGTGGTATGCAATGTGTACTCATATACAAACATATTGGTTTCAAAGTTGTTTTATGTTTAGTGGAAAATAATTCACTATTTTTACATAATTTTATTAAATTATTAACGCTGTATAATTGGAAACAATTGGTGCGACTTCAACAATATCGTCCTTGCTTCTAGTTGAAGACTTACCATCGCTACTAATATCAAATGCAGATCCGATTTCAACCTCATCTTCATTCCATTTTTCGATGTCTTCTACACAAATGTAGTTGTTCGGATCAATTTTCGGTGACAGACTTCAATTGTGCTAGTGGCACATTATCGTCGTCGCTGTCGAATTCTTCGGTGTCCCAATTTAACAACTTCAACCAAGAACTCTTCATCACTATATTGGGCACCTCATCCCAAGCTTGTTTCAATAAAATGATTGCATTTCGGGTTGAATGGAATTTTAAACCATTATGTAATTCAACTAAAGCAAACAATTGATCAACTAACTTCTGAAAATAAGTTTGCTTAGTTTTTTAGGATTTTTATGCATTGGTTACAAAGCTACTGTAACATTTGACGGAAACATAGTCGTTCCATCATCGCTTTGCAGTTTCTCAATTGAATCATGAGCGGAGCAGTTATCAATAACCAAAGGGCCTTCGGAGGCAAATTATTTTGTTCAGAAAAGCTAATAACATGTTAAAAGAAAAAAAAAAAAGAAAAATTAATTATTGAACCTTTAATTAATATTTTTTCTCTACTTCATTAATAACAAGTAAGAAAATTATAGTCGGTATAAACCGACTATACAATACCCTATACCATGGATATAGAAAATAAGCATAAACCAAATTTGAGTGGCATTGTTATTAATTTGTTTGCCTTTATATATGAAAAAGTTATAATCGGAAGCTATATTCATAGGTCTCAAATTGGACCGATCCTGACCAAAATTTATTAGGTCACTTATTTTTTACAAAAATTTATAAAAACCAAATTTGAGAAAAATCTGTGCAATATTTTTGTTTTTTTTTTTTGTAGATTTAAGTGAAGATCGGGAAGTAGCTTTATATTAGGGATTATTTTTGGACTATTAATTAATGGATGTAATAAACAAACAGAAACCCAATTTGACCGAGATCTATATGATAATTTGGATCTTATGGCAATTTATGTCGATTTCATAGGGGTAATTTGTATGGGAACTAGGTCTGAACATGCATCGATTTTCACCAATTTCAATAGCGTTCATGCTATGGCCACTAGAAGCTTATACCCCGACCACATAGTGGTATAGGATATAAAAATCTTGTGAAACCAACCCTGACCACATAGAGGTATAGGGTATAAAAATCTTGTGAAACCAATCATGGACGAAAAGTGATAATGAAGTGGGTTATTAAATCTTTTAAAACACTGGATTTTTAGCATTTCTAATAACAAAAGGCACTAACTTATTAGAGCCATCAGTATTTGCTACAAGTTAGATTAAAATTCAATCTTTTTGCATTTTGTATCCAAGGGCAACGGAAAAATAATCCAGCTTCGTCAACATCTTTGTGACCTTTGCTCGAAATTTTAAACATTATTTTTAATTTCTCTCTTTTCTTTGCAGGAATATACCGGTCCTGGTGAGGAACAAGTTGATAAACCCACCAAAGATGAAATCAAAGTCGCCAAATGGATGAAAAAAAACATCAAAACGAAGAAGACGAAATTTTTAAGTCACAATGTTGAATATTTCACTTCAAACAAAGCCGTCGATGGTTTACTGAAATCTCAATTCACCGAGGGTGATGCACCCCTATTCACCACACGTGAACATATTGTTGAATTTCTAGACGTTATGTTGGAGCATAAATTTTTCCATCGTGCTAAAAAAGTACCCATTAGTATAGATGATTTGCGTGGTGTCAAGTCCACCAAATCCAAAGAAGAGAAAAAAGAAGAAACATCAAAAGAGAAATCTACGAGAAAAGATAAAGATGATAAAAAAGACACTGAGGCTGAAGGCGAAGCCAGTGCTAATAATGGAGCCAGTGATGAGGCTGGTGGCACATCAGCTACAGGGGAAAAGAAAGAGAAAAAGAAACGTAAAATTCGTCTAGATATGCATCCCGAACAAGTTTTCGTCGATGGTTCAGAGGCATATGTATGGATTTACGATCCCATACCCATACACTATTGGATTTATGGTTTGATCTTGTTATTGGGAGCCATAGGTATTTGTATGTTCCCCCTATGGCCACCCATGATACGTAAAGGTGTCTATTATCTATCATTGGCGGCTGCAGGATTTTTAGTTTTCATTCTGGCTTTGACCGTGGTACGTTTGATCATCTTCACTATAGTCTGGGCATTAACAAGTGGGAAACTACATTTCTGGATTTTCCCCAATTTAACAGAAGATGTGGGTTTCTTTGCTTCCTTTTGGCCTTTATATGAGGTAAGTTAATGGCTTTTACATCTTGTTTAAGCTGGCCTTGATGAAAATCGCTTATTTCTTGCAGAGTAAATATGTTTCGGAAGAAAAGCCAGGTAAATCAAAAAAAAGTTCAAAATCTAAGTCCAAGAAAAAAGAAAAAGACAGCGATGCCGAAGATAATGACGATATGGCACCGGATGAAACACCATTGGAACCCGAAAAGATTGAAGAAATTAAAGAACACGATGCTGATATACTATTGACATTAGGCAGCAATGTTACTTCAGGAAATACGGGCTACACTGAAGAAGATTCGCATAGTAGTAGCAGTAGTGCTAATGAAGCACCACAAGAATCTGCAGTGAAATGGTGAGCTATTTATCTCTAGTGTATGAAATGCTGCTTATGTCTGTCTATTGAATACAGTCTTTAATTTTGTTATTTTTTTTGAAACAAATATTTGAATATGTTCCTTGTCTTATTGTATTTGTATTTTATATTGTCCTTTGTCTTTATTTATAAAATTTATACATATATCTATTTTATTTTTTAAAATTAAATTTTGAATTTACAATACTAACTGCTTGTTTTTTAATTTTTTTTTTTATTATTTTACTTTTAAACTGTTTAAATTACTAACATGTATTGGTTGCAAGAAAGGATTACAGAGTCGTGACCAAACTCCTTTTAACGCTTTTTTGGATTTTACTTTACTCTCACGATTTGATATATGGAGACTTGTTTAAAGTATGACTCAGTTCAAACAGCTTGGTTTAAGATTTATTTAGACGGGGTGAAGATTAAAATATCTTGGAAAAAAGAAAAAAAAATTGGTCACAACCTAAGGAACAGAATTGATCGTACGTTAGGTGGCACCAAAAAGAAATATAGTAAAATTGCTATAACCATCCATTCTCCGATCTCGGAATGAAACCAGGGGGGTTATGTAATTCGATTCGAATCAAAAAATTTACGAATTCATACAAATTGTACTATGTATTTCCATTTCAATTTTCGAAAGAAAATTCCTTTCGAAAATATTTTCGTTTCGAAT